>VDFB02071554.1:256155-269064 GCA_007258455.2 Sequoia sempervirens | reverse complement strand
GGAAAAAAAAAAGATTTCAGGAAAGATGTCTAGTGGTACTACTTAACTATCCACTTTCTAATCACCAAGATCTTAATAGTGTGAGGTGAGAGAATATGATAGAGAGTTATAGAAACACCTAAAATTTATTATTATTATGAAACATAGCCCTAAAAAATACTTTGATACAACTTTTAAGTTTTTTAACTGTAAATGTCAAAAAAATACATACAAAAATAACATAAGACTCAAAAAATAACTTCAAATGCACTTATGCCTCCTTTCACATGTTTATTATTATTTTTTTAAAATCTTGGATGAATTAGTAGTAAGCTTTTTTTGGGAGGGTAAGACCAACATCTTCAATCATTTTTTTAATTTAAATTAAATATTCCTAATTTTTTACCTTAATTATCCTAAAACTTCCTACATGTGTCATTGTCAATGGTTATTATCTTATAGTAGATCATATGGTAGAAACCCATTTTACATTTAGATTTATAACAGGTTCAAACTTAGGTATTACCATAGAACAACCTAGTAATCTAGTGAAGTGGTATCCTCATAAAATAGATAGTTTAAATTCTTTGAAGTGGTCATATTTTCATAGTTTCAAGGTTAGAACTATGATTTTCCTTCATAAGTCAATTTAAATGGTTAAGGAATCATCTAAAACTAAGGTGATCAAAGAATCATACCACCACTTCTTAACTACCATTGAATCATCTAAAACTAGAGTGGGAAAATAATGTTACCATCACTTCATAACTACCATTGAATCGTATTAAACATCTTTGAATCTTTAAACTAAATTGACCATAAATACATCTAAGACCATTAATTGTTGGCAACATCACCATTAACTACAAAACATAAATCATATCAATTATATTAATACTTTAAAATATAAATTTTTAACATCATTAAATATAATTTAATGATAAGGAGTTGAGATTGTAGATTTTATTGTAAAAATAAAAATAAAAATAAATAAATGAAAATAAACAACATTCTATGATTTTTTTTTAAATGTAGATATAAACTTTAAAAATTAAAAGGTTTATTGTTAACAAAAAAAAATTAATATAGTACTTCCACTTTCTAGTAAAGTATATATATATATATATATACCTTTTAATAAAGTCTTATATAAGGTTCTTAATTTATGCTATTTTTTTAATATAAATATATAGATTTTTATATATGTATGTATATATGTATATATACATACATATATGTATATGTATATATGTATATATTTGTATATATATGTATGAATGTATGTATGTTTGTATGTATGTATGTATGTATGTATGTATGTATGTATGTATGTGTGTGTGTGTGTGTTAAATATACATAATTATATTTATACATGTATAAATTTTCATTAAAATTCAATGAATATTTATATTTAAAATTATTTAAAACATAATATGTATATTATTTTTTAGTTCACATGTTTTCAATAAAAAATATAAATATAAATGCATTTTTAAAGTGTGTCATGATTAGAATATCTATCAAAATATAATATCAATTAAGAATATCTTAATCAAAATTAACTTTATGAGCACAAAAGTTTCTTTGAATATTCTAACATCACATTAATTGAATATATATAAAATAACATGACAAACAAAATATTTGTAAAAGTAAGATTAAGTGAAACTTAAATTCACCTTCTTAATCAACATATCCTCAATAAAAAATCTATCTTTCTCATGATATCATTCTTCTAAACTTTCTTTTACCAATAGATGGAGATGATATATGTACACAATTATATTCAATTACAATTTTTTTTACCAAAACAAAATGAATACTTGTATCTTTAATCATAATTATCATGTTATATATATGTATTAAAAATGTAACATCTTTATAATTTTTTTAAATCATAATCCTTCAACAAAAAAGAATAAGCATGTATAATTTTTGAAGCATGTCATGATCATATATATGTCCAAATCTAATAGCAACTAAGAACATCTCAATCAAAATTAACTTGATGAACACAAGACTAACTTAGAATGTCCTAACATCATATTAGTTCAAATGAAGAAGTCATTAAAAGGGAGAATATATGAATCTTAAATTCACCCTTTCTAATCAACAAATCTTGAATCAAAGATCTCTCCTTCCCTTTCTATCATTCTTGTAAACTACTTTTATTAATAAGTGGAGACCATAGATGTACACAATTATATTTATATTTAAACTTCATTTTACTAAAACATATTTAATAGTAGTAATACCTTATAATCATAATTATAATATTAGATAAATTATTTTTAAAATAATATCTCCATAATTCTTTCATTTGAATAAACCCTCAACAAAAAAATATCTTAATATTAAGGATTTATGAAAAAGAGAATAGGTAAATCTTAAATTCATTACACTAATCATCAAATCCTCAACCAAAGATCTCTCATTCATACTCAATCACTTTTATAAATTATTTTACTAAAAGTAGTCAATATTTATACCTTAGAATCATAATTATAATCTTAGATAAATTACTAAAAAAGTAGATCCCAACAAAAAAGAATAAAAATGCATGTATCTTTGAAAGCTTGTCACAATCATGATATCTATTGAAATCTTATCTTAATCAAAACTAATTTTATAAACACAAGAATTATCTAGAATATCTTACATCACATTAATTTAAGCATTAATAAAAAAAGCATAATACATTAAAAATTTGTGAAAAAGAGATATGAATTTTAAGTCTCCCATTAAGAAACAAATCTCAAACCAAAGATTTTTTTTCCACACTATCATTCATGTAACTCCTAACTAATAAAATAAGAGGGAAAATAGTCAATTCTATCATTCAATCACCTCATTCATAATCTTATGAATTTTACTTTCCACACTAAGTCTCACCTTTCTCTTCTAATCATAATTCATATATCATTAAGTATTGGATAATTATATTAATTAGAGTTGAACAAAATGTCAAATGTTATAAGAAACTAATCTTTAGAATATGGTGTTCCATCATTAAGTATTGGATAATTATATTAATTGGAGTTAAACAAAATGCCAAAAGTTATAAGAATCTAATCTTTAAAGTATGATATTCTATAACAATTTATATGATTTGGAGACATAAAAATATAATGACAAAAACTCTCCATTTTTTCTACAATTTTAAATATTCAAAAAAATATGCCTCTTTTTATTTTTATTCTATTATTGAAAAAAACTCAATAAGATTAAAACCATTATCTTAAATATTTTTTAATTTAAATTTCACAATTCCTAAATACTTACCTTGGTTATCCTATTACTTCCTAGATGCGCCATTGATAGTGGTTATTCTCATAGAAGATCATATGGCAGAAACCCATTTTACATCTAAGATATCTGGCAGGCTCGAAGCTACGTGTAACCGGAAACAGTATAGTAACCTAGTGAAGCAGTATCCTCGGAATTCCTCCAAATGGCTGTCATATCTTCATAAGTAGTACCACAAATTTCTTCTTAAGTCGAAGTTTTCGGCCCATTAGTCGTCTAAACTAGAGTGGGCAAATAATGGTACCATCACTTGTCAAATGCCATCGAATCATCTCATGCCTGTCTGAGTCTTTTAAGCAAGTAAATTGGCCATCAGTGTATCCAAGACCATTACTTGTTGGCAACATCACCATTATCTGCAAAATGTAAATCATATCACCAATAAGGCCTTGAAACAGAAGCTTCCAGTATCATCAAATATCACTTCACAAGAAAGTATCCAGTGTACTGCACCTACTCCCACTAGCCACAACATTCCAAAAGATACTGCTTTTTACATATTCGTCCATGGACTCCTGCTTGTTTTTACTTTGGGATACTCACTTAAACGCCATTCGAACTCCATAAACGCCAGTGACAAATGACAATGGACGATCTCTCTAATTGGGTTCACTTCAGCTTTTTCTGCCACCTAGGTTTGTCATGTTTTCTAGTCTAAACATAAACTCTAACCCATAAGTTCCACCACTTAGATTTGTCTTGTATTCCAATAGATTGTAAACTTCAGCTGGCACAGCTAAATTGCGTTTCTTGATTATGGAAAGAGAAGAGCTTCATGTTGTGCAATTCATCTTCTTCTTCTTTCTGATATAAGTTTAAGAACACTGTTGTCTGAAAACTTCACAAAATCTCAACACAACTTTTGAATAAACAAAAACATATTCTAGACTCTGGAAACATCCGATCAATCTTCTAGGAGTATTGATTGCCTATGCAGCAAATAGAAATGCCTCGCAGGGTGGGATGGGCAAATGGATCAGTATTAGAGCAGTTACAGAGCCTTCCCCGCGGCGGTGGCAGCAGCGCACAACCAGCACCAAGGGAACTTGGTAGACATATAATTTCTCCCTATGACTTTCGTTACAGGTACTGATTTCTTTATTGTCTTCAAGGTTTATCATTGAGTTTATTGGTTTGTAGTGTTTGTTAAATTTCTTACTCTTTCGAAAACAGACATGATGGCCCAACATTTAAAAATAAATAAAACCCAAAAGTTAAGGTGATATAAGGGTGGTCGAGAATTGAAAATACCTACATACAATTGAAATAAGCTACTTGAATGATTTCACTTTAGATATGTAGATAAATTATTTTATGAATGGGTTTGGTGGCTTCGAACTTTTTGTTTGTGTATTGTGAATAGGTTCAAAATACAAACATATGCACTCCATGCAAGGAGGAACAAATATAAATGACGTAGTGGTAAGACATATATGACAATAATACAGTTCAAGACTACAAACAAATTCATTTACCTTCCATTAATCCAGTACATAAGTCATGTAAGTTCCTTATTCACCATAGATGTTAAAGAACCAATAGCCTTTTATAGAATTCATTGTTAATAGTGAGACTGCAAATTAAAAAAGAATGATAGTATTCCTATGATAAATATAGTATATTTTTTTATGGTTATAATAATTCAATTCAAAATCTTCAAAACATAGATCAAACAACTATATATAAGATTTGTACTACTCCTATATATAAGATTTGTACTACTCCTTTTGGTTCTAGTTCTGGGGATTTAGAGCTTTCTCTAAGGAGGGGTTTTTGCTTTCCATTGTTCCGGTTGTGTTGGGTGAGAATGATCCTCTCTCCCCTACTATTGGCTTGCCCCTTGTTATCATTGCTTGTACAACAGCTCACGCTAATAATGTTACTAAAAGTGAACCTTTGGTTCTTGGTGCTAGCATTGGATGGGGATCCCTTGATTCTCACCCTGTTACTCTGACCAAGAGTGACCCTATGCCTCCTGCTATGTTGGAGCATCACCCTTTTGATGTTGGGTCCCCCTTGGCTAGTGCTTCTACTGCTGCTATTACAAACATGACTTCGCATGATGGTGGCAATGTAATTGATGTTGAGATCCTTGCTCTTTCTATTTCCGATGCTTGTGTGGACAGAGCCTCGACAAGCTTGCAACATGCTCTTATTGGTAGATTTTTGGGTCATAGACCTAATATCGACGTTGTTTGTAGATGGGCTTCTAACTGTTGGCTTGCCTCTAGGCTATTGATTGTTAAGGCTATGATGAATGGTTTTCTTCTATTCTCCTTCAATGATATTGCGGGCTCCTCTCAAGTTTTCTTGGGAGGTCCCTGGTTTCTAGGTAAGGAATTTCTTTACTTACAAAGATATGGTCTGTTGGTTTTGATTTTATAGAGATAATTTTTTCTCCTATTTGGGTTTGCCTCCCAGAATTCCTATTGGAATACTGGGATGAATGTGTCATTCAAGGTATAGTTGATGCTATTGGCCAATTCATTACCATGGACAATGTCATGAAGAATAGATCATGCTTCCTATATGCTAAATTTTGTGTTTAAAAAATAGAGGCTAGTATGGAGTTGC
Organism: Sequoia sempervirens; assembly: GCA_007258455.2. Taxonomy (NCBI): domain Eukaryota; kingdom Viridiplantae; phylum Streptophyta; class Pinopsida; order Cupressales; family Cupressaceae; genus Sequoia; species Sequoia sempervirens. The sequence continues at coordinate 263,205 of VDFB02071554.1, read as the reverse complement.
CTAACAATGTTAAACTACACTCTAAGCTCGGTGTTTGGGATCAAAATTTGCACTATGAGCCCTCATGGCTGAACCACTTCCACAATGTTGGTCTTTTCTCTTTGTTGTGCCAAGATGTTCATGATTTGGTGCAGTCCAAAGTGCAATTTCTGCCTAACTGTCCCTCTATTGTTTAAGGGGAATGAGAAAAATCTTGTTGAGCTCTTCAAAAAGGATGGTGTTTCTTGCAAGATTAAGAGAAATCTTGATGATGTGATTGGAATCCTGCACAATCTGAAAACTGATCAGCGTTTTCAATCCCATCCCACCCTTACTTTGAGGTCATTGTTGAAGTTTGGGTTCAAACCTATCTTTTGTTTGTTTTGGGTCCTTCCAAAACTTGTTTCCGGTTCCTTACTTCGGTTAAAAGCTTTGTTGGTCTTGTTGCTCTCCTTGCTATTTGGGAGACTTGTCATGTTTGTTGTTTTTCCTTCTCAACCTCTAGTGAGATTTGTTTTTTAATTTGTCTTTATGACTGATTTGTAACAAGTATGGGCCCTTCCCGTTTACCGTAATCAAAACTATATATAAGATCTCCTTGTCAAAATAAAGCCAACAAAATAAGTGTGGACAAGAATTGTTTTTTGGTTTCATTTTTTGTTATTAATCTCATGGATTAACCACCATTCTAAATATAGATTGATTTGAAAGCTAACACCTGCAAATTTTGTATGTAACAACAAAAATATTTGTCTAACAATTTAACTTATATATAGTAATAATAATGTGTGTGCAGGTGGTGGCAGAATTTTCTAATCCCATGGGTGATATACTCTGCTTGGGTTTCACCTTTCGAAGCAGGATTCTTACTAGAACCCATTCCACTTCTTTCTACGCTCGATAATATCATCAATGTCTTCTTCACCATTGATATTGCCTTGACATTTCTGGTGGCTTACAAGGACAAGCGCACACATTTGCTCGTAGAAGATCCTAAGAAAATCGCTTTCAAGTAAACTTTATCACAGGCCTTTCATTACTACAAGTTTATTCTATCTATGTTAAGATTCTGCTTCTCATTCAATAATGGAAATGAATTGCAGGTATTTGTCGACATGGTTGATCTTGGATGTGTCGTCAACTATACCATTTCAAGCTCTTACAGAGAAGCATGCCTTGGCTTTAACATTTAAGTTACTTCACATATTGAGGCTTTGGCGACTACGAAAAGTTAGTGCTCTCTTTGCCAGGTAGGCATGTTTTTTCGTTTCTCATTTCCCAAAACTGGCGCCATTTTCTTATCTCAAAACAGACAATCTCTAGAAGAACATGTCTAGAAAAAGTAAAATGAAAATTGATCGTTGATTTTTCTTTTGGCTGTTGCAGGCTTGAAAAGGACATCAGAATAAACTATTTCTGGTTTCGAATTGCTAAGCTCATTTGTGTAAGAATTTCCATGTGTATTTATTTGGACTAGTTTTAGTAAAGATGAGTTAATAGATGTGGTATGTTGGAGACATTAGTGGTTGGTTGATGTTAAAATCATGAAGAATTGATGAGATACATATTTTGCAGACAACCTTTTTCTCAATACACTGTGCGGGGTGCTGCTTTCATCTGGTTGCATCACTCTACAAAGAACCCCAAAACACATGGATTGGTAGTTCCATTAGTTCTAATATTAATGCAATCAGTCTGTGGGAGCGTTATGTAGCTGCAATTTATTGGGCTATCACTACTCTATCTAGTGTTGGTTATGGAGATATTCATCCCGAGAATGCCCACGAAATGATTTTTGACACAGTTTACATGATGTTTAGTTTGGGTCTTACTGCTTACTTGATCGGCAACATGACAAACCTCGTTGTGGAAGATTCAAGCAGGACTAGAAGATTTGTAAGTCCCGAATATTTCCAAATATTGTCTTCTCGGAAATTAAAATTATATTGATGCTCATCCAATTAAAACTGTAAAAATATGCAGGATGATGACAATCTAAAGTCAAATAATTATTGATAGCTGTTATTTTTGGATTAGATTGTGTGAGAGATTTTTGTATCAATGTTTCGGATCACATTCAGTGATTCATCATCAAAATAATAGAGAGTTACAGGAATTCCAAAATCTTTCTATTATTCTGATGATAGATCAAGAAGTGTGAACGTTGATAAAACTCTTACACAATCTAATCCAAAAACAATAATAATTAAAAATCTAATGTCATTAGCAAATAACTATTGTTTAGTTTTTTTTCTTTGTTTTATGCTGTTAATGCAGAGAAGCATGATTCGAGCAACTTCAAACTGTGCGTCGAGAAACAACCTTCCAGAGGAATTGCAGAATCAGATAATAGATTTCTTGTCTTTGAAATTCAGAACTGAAGGATATCAACAAAAACATATACTCGACTCTCTCTCAAACGGTCTTCGTTTGAGCATTCGTCAGTACTTGTTTTTGCCTATACTAGAGAAAACGTATCTATTTCAAGGTGTATCCTACAGTTTTCTGTTGCAGTTGGTAAGTTTGACTATGATTAGTTCACAAAATATGTAAAGTTAATTTCCTCAGGAGTAGTCAGCAGTAAAGCTTTGCCTAACGATTCATTATTTCTTTGTAGGTATCAGAGATCCAAGTTGTTTATTTTCCTGCCAAACATGATATTATTCTGCAATATGAGGCACCCACAAATCTTTACATTGTTGTCTCAGGAGCAGTGGTATCATGATACACAACCTTCTGGTTCTTGCAATAACTACTTTAAGTTCTCCACATTTGATCCTTCTACCTCTAATTATGCTTCTAACTGAACTCTAATGGTGTTTCACAGGAACTAATATTTCACAGCGCAGGACTTGATGAAGTGAGTAGCTGTGAATTTGAGAAGCTTGAAAAAGTGGATACAGGAGATATCTTTGGAGAATATGGAGTGCTATGTAATAAGCCTCAAGCATTCTGGGCAACAACGAAGAAGCTTTCACAGCTTCTAGTGCTTGGGCGCAAAGCACTAGAGGGAATGTTGGAATCATATCTTGAAGACAAGCAAATAGTTATGACAAATCTATTTCAGATTTGATCTCAACCACGTTCTTCTTTTCCTTAATTAGTAGAAGCCTGTGCTGTAATCATCACTTTTTTCATAAAATATACTCTTCTGATACGAAAACTTTCCTATCACAAATTGGAAGATTTGAAGTAAGTGGACGAGATGTTTGCCTGTACCGAGTTGTGACGTCATCTCTGCCATATTACCTTTCAATATCTCCTTAATGTTGACTGGTCTTAGAGGTATAAAGTAGTAAAACATAATTAAAATAAAATATATTGTACACATGAATATTTGTAATATTTGTAATTATCTAGGCTTAGACTTTTAAAAAGCCATTAGAAGCAGCTGTGATTTCAATGGTAAGATTTAAATAAAATTGAAGTTAATGTATTTATGTATTAAATAAAATAAATTTCCGTCAGTCACAATTTACCGAGGGACAATAATTTATCACCACGGAAAATTCACGGTCAAGTAAAATTAACCAAATTAACTGCAATAATATTTTTAATAAAATCAAAGCTTTGGAAATATATATATTTAGATAGCTGCATTTAAGATATTTATATTAGTTAGATATTTTGAATAAATAAATAGTTGTTTATATGATGAAAGTGTTGGAATATATTATTAAAAAGAAATAGAATTACTAATAATTTGTGAATAACATTTTTGGTATAGTTTATTTTTATATTCAAATTTTATTAAATATTTTGAATAAATATAATAGTGAAAAAATGAGCTTTGTTAATGTTAGTAATTAAATCTTAATAAAACATTCATAAATATATATACAAAAGATAATAAAACATTTAATGATTAAAATTAGTAGAATTCAATTTTCTTTCATACCTAAAATTCATGCAAAAGTTCACAAATCTAAAAATTCATTATTTTTCATAAAAACAAATTAGAAGATTTTATCGTATACAATGGATATTTGCTTATTACTAAAATATTAATTTTAAAAAAAATAAATCTTTAATTTATACTTTAATATTATTTCATTTTATCATTATTTGCTTATAAATAGGAATCAAATAGCAAGGAGATGATAAGTTCAAATCTTTAGATTATCAGCCCTATAATAGTATGTGTGGACCTATATTTTTTTATATGGAGTTTTGATTTATGGGTGTAAAGTATATGGATAAAGTTGGGTTTTGATTGTACATTGGATAAGTATTGGATATTCTTTGTATTTAATTATCTAAATGAATCAATCTCATAAGTTTCAATTAGAATGATTCGAGAAAAAAATTGGTGTTATTTTGAATATTGTTTATTTTTATTCATGCATTAAAATGTTCATATTTATCTTTTGCATGATTTCATGTAATGTGTACAATTATTTTTAATCTAAATTTATGTATCCATGCATGTTTAAGGGTGAAGTAAGAAAGATTCATTATTTTATTGGAGAATGGTTAAGTCTTTATAATAGTGAAAATTTCGATGGTTATGGGTTTTTTTATCCAAAAGGGTTTTCCCGTGTAAAATAATGCATATTAATTTCTTTATATTATTCTAGTGTGTTCCCTATTGTATATAAACTACTTCTATTGTACAAGTTTCTCACACTTCTTTTTCACAATGTTGTGGTATGTGGACTAATAATTTTGTTGAATTAATTTTATAATCTTTATTACAAGTACAGTGTGAGTGAATAAGAGTCATTTAATGTCTATATCTAATGTGTGTATTTTTTGAGGTGTGTGAGTTCAGTAATCTTTGGGTTGTGTAGCTTTGTGGATTGTGATGTAAATATGTAGGTAGATTGTAGGAAGAGACTCATTGTAACCAAGGGAGAGCTTGTTGAGAATATAGTAGCAATGATTGTAGAATTGAACAACTTAGCATAGATGGAGAGTGATTCTAGAATTCGAAGTTGATGGTTGTATCAAGGGTAACATTTTTTAATTTATGTTTTGATGTGTCAATAGCCTAGAAGCTTGGACAAGATTAGTGCACAATACTATGAAAAATATTGGCCCTTTTGGAAGACATCAGGTGTATGGTGTTGGAAAAAAAAGCCACACCTAAACTGAAGATGGACTGGCCACAAAGTGGGTCAATAGCTCAGTGGTAGAGCATTCCAACAACAAATGAGATGTCTTAGGTTCAAATCCTAGCTGGTTCATAAATGCAAAATTCAACATGGTATTAGAGCCAAACCAGGCTAGGAGCCCCAAGCGCAACAAATGTGGCTTATGGGGGTGTTGGAAAAAATCCACACCTAAACTGAAGATGGATCGGCCACAAAGTGGGCTGGTAGCTCAATGGTAGAGCACTCCAATGGAAAATGAGAGGTCCTAGGTTCAAATCCTATCCGCTCCATGAATGCAAAATTCAACATATGGAGAAGGCAACATAGTGTGTTGCTATACAATGCTATGAAAAGTGTGGGTCACCTTTGAAAGGGATGAATTGATTTACATAGAATGTGTATGGTGTAGCAAAGGCCATAGCCTATCTAGCATTCATGATGAACCATGACTAAGCATTGAGTTAATTATTATTGCATTTGAGCTAGGTAGTATTGGATCATTGTTACCTTTTTATAACTATTACATGCCAATTTTTGTTTCTTTAGCAACTCATTATCCCTAATAAAATCTCTCCAAAATAATTATTTTCATTTATTTTTGTAGACACCTAAAAATGACAAACGCATTTCATCTAAACCATCATCATATTCTCATCATCAATAGATATTTGTCACTATTAAATTTAAAAAATTAATTATTTAATTAGACACATTTTCTTCTAAATAATTAAATAATTTTTAATTTAATTATTTCATGATTTTTCCTCGTCAACATTGATTAAATATTTTTTAATTATTTAATTAATTTTCATTTCCTCTATCCACAATAATTAAATGAATTTTAAATTATTTAATTTATTTATCATTTTCCTCTAACCACTATAATTAAATAATTTTTAATTGTTTAATTTTGTTCATTCACACAAATTAAATAATTTTTAATTATTTAATTAAATTCTAAATTTCCTCTATTCACTTTGATTAACTACCTTTTAAATTATTTAATTAATTCATACATTTTTCTCATCCACCATAATAAATTATTTAATTTTCTATCTTTAAATTCTTCTACAAAAATAAATAAAATTAATATTCTATTTATTTCGTCAATATTTTTTTTATTTCATGCACATGGATTAAATAAATTTTATTTATTTAATTCTATTTATATTCTTCCCTCTCCTAATTTAGTGAACTAACTAAAAATAAACCTCATTTCACTCTCACTCACTCCCACTTTACTTATCTATGCATTCAATCATCTCTTCCCTCCAACCACTTAACTCCCCATCTTAGCATCTCATTTTGACACATGTCACTTTCACGTTCATTATGATCTCTCAACCAAGTTCATTCATTGATCTCTTCAATCATCTTATTATTGGATTTTGCTAAGCTAAGAGAAATCCACATACTATCATTTACAACATCTCATAACGTATAATGGAGTAAGGTTAGGCATTTTTGTCAAGGTGAAATAGTTTAATTTGATTTACTTTCATGTTTTGTGCACACACTCGCATTGATGTGGTAATTTTTTTATTGAATTGGGTTTTTTATTGACATTTGCATATTATCAAATTTGATAATATGATTTAGGCTTCACATTTTGGCATGCCTAGTGGGATCCACATCCCTAAATTTAACAATTGCCTTGAGTTTTATGTTTTTTAGGGTTATAGGTAGAAATCAATTCTTTGACATAGAACGACACTTTTGACTTACAAAATGATGCTTTTGATTCCTACAATTGTGCTTTTAATACAATTTCAACATTTTAAGACACGAATTTATGTTATTGGTAGACATATCCATGCATCTAAGACACAAATTGGTGCTTTGTATTTTGCATGCAAGATTTTTGATGATTTTAGTGGATTTTAGAATTTATTGCTTGTTGATTTTGACCTCTAACAAATCTGCTATTAACCCTTGTATTTATGAAACTAACAATTATTTTTTAGGGTTTCAATTTTTA
>VDFB02071554.1:0-256055 GCA_007258455.2 Sequoia sempervirens | reverse complement strand
AAAATGAATGGAGAGAGTTTTAAAAAAGAGTGAGACATTTCAATTTGTTTTGATTTTTAAAAAAGAGTGGGATTTTGTAAAGAGGGAGCTTGAATATCCATTCCCAAAATAAAATACAAAGAAATTTGTTGCAGAAGAGAATGGTTTTATCAATCTTGTGCATATTAGAAATATTTGTACACAAATTTGTAAGATTCTTTTTCTGAATTTATTGTCTGAAAGAACTATGAGAATCTATAAGGCATGGATGTCTTGCCTTGCAATCCATGTGTTTCTTTCTCTTCTTGGCCTAGACAGGAACACCCGACTAGATGGGATACTTTCAAAATGCACTTGGCTGACATCAGATGGCTGAGGCTACTGTACTAGTTGAAACTTATATTACACTAGCGTGAGTAGTTTACAATGGAGAAGATAAAATAAAGGAAAATGTTGTGGTTAAAAGAACTAGAGAATACCATGCCAATGTATGGGAGCATGATTTTTTATAGTCTCTTTCATCGCCTTATGGAGTGAGTTACATTAATTTATAATACCCATTTGTCTCTTTCATGGTTTACATTAATTTATAATACCCATTTGTTTCTTTCATGGTTTACATTAATTTATAATGCCCATTTATTTCTTTCATGATTTAAAATCTCAATTCTTTATTGCTATATAAACTTTTCTATAAGATGGTATTTTTTTTAGGCACCTTCATTTATAGGGAGAGTAGAAAAGCTTGGTTAAAGAGATAAAGTTGGATGTGTTTAATAGTCTTGTTGAAGAGGGAGAAATGATTCCATCTTCATATGACTTACTGGAATGGTTCTCCATTGTTCATGTTGTGCAATGCCTTGGAATCAATCGACATTTTGAAAAAGAAATAAATGCAACTTTGGATTATACATACAAGTATGAGCATACCCTTTTCACCTTCTTCTCTCCTCCTCCTGCTATATTACCAAATTTTGTTTATAAAATAATTCTATGCTATGTTTATTAACAAATATTAGAGTGAAAATGACATTTCATGGGGGAGAGAAAATGGTATTGTTGATCTCCAGACTACTTCTTTGGGATTTCGAGTTCTCTGCTTGAATGGATAACCTGTGTCTTTAGGTATGTGTTTATTTTTTATTGTAGTCTTCATATAGTATAATTATGAATATAGGCTTAGAGATTTTATTTCTATAGATTTTTTTCAGGTCTAACCATTATGGTATAAATCCAACAAATGTGTTTCATAACTTCAAGGACCAGAAAGGGTAATTCATTTGGCCTACAAAACAATTTGGGTGAGCTGCAATACGTTTGATGTGTTGTATGGGGGAATTTTAGAATGCACCTAGTGGGTCCCTTTTTCATTCCTCACTAGTCTGTTATAGATTGGTCGGCTTATAGTATCTCTTTATTGTATTTTCTCTCATTCTTTGATTGCAAATTATGCATATGTGAAATGGAATATAATGAGTTTATGCATATGTGTTTTTATAGGTATTTCCAGAAAGTTTCACATATTGCGGAGCCAAATTCCTAGATGGGAAAGATGAGGAGTTTGATACTCTAATTCTTGTAATTGGATATAGAATCAATGTGCTCTCTTGGCTTAAGGTAGAGAAAAAACCTCAATCAAAAGTCCATTTTGTTTTCATCCTATTATTTGGTTGCAATGCTTGATTCCAATTGCTACTAAATTTGATCTTCTTTCTTATTAGTTCCTTCTCAGAACTATTGTGAAGCCCTCAAACTATAAACAATGATTAATACATTTTATAGTTTCTAATTAGGATTCATATTTTTCCATGTTTTGTTGAACCGTGCTTAGTCAAGGATGCAAATGTACTCACTAGTTAACTATTCTGAAATTTGGTTGCCTCTTATTGGCCTGGATCAACAACTACAACACGTTTCTAGTTTCACGAGGCAAAAGAGTGTACAAATTTTGAAGGAGGCTCTGACGGCTTGGGTAGCTGGCAATTAGGGTAGAATTGTCACAGAGAGACACATGCCTGCTTCTATCAGTGGTGTTGCTGACAAAATCAATGCTCCCATTTGCTTCAAATGAATATCAAAGCTAAGGTTTGAGGCTTAAAATCTCTTGGTTGTAGTTTGATGCAACCTTTCTACTAAACCCTTTGCAGTTGCACAAAACATGGTGGTCAAGTAATTTTCTTCTCGTTCTCTTATCTTAACTATGTTCTGTATATTTATTCATTTCATATAAAGTCCTAATTATTTGTTGTGATTGTGAAACAAACTAGGAAGAACAAGCACATCTCAAAGGGCAAGAAGGGAGGAAAGAAGAAAGCGTGAGTGATTAGATCTAAGGTTTTCCTTTTCCTACTTTTCAAAGCAATTACAATTAAAAAATGAGGAATCAATGGTGATGTAATATGTAGGGTTGATCTGTTTACAAAGAAGGATTGGTACACCATAAGGTTCGTTCTTCCTTCAACATTAGGACCATCAGGAAGACACTCATTACCAAAACGTAGGGAACCAAGGTAACACATTTCATATTTTTAGTCATTACAGATTTGAAACTTCCACAATATTTATAGTTAATGTTCTAGCTAGGGTTTTTGCAAATGTATATTTTATTACCTTTTAGGGAGATATTTAAAATAAAACCTTGTCTATCTAAATTAAATTTTCATGCTTCTTAATTTTTGATGTCTTTGTTGGCATCACTTGACTCTTTATATTGGGCTACTTCTGCAATGCTATTGATGTAAATAAGTTATAGAAGATTTTTCTTTCAATCTAACTAGATGAACTATAAAGATATCATGTACTTTATTATTTGTCATGTTAAAAATGCCAATCGGTTGATAGTCATTCTTTCTATAATTTATAGTTAGAATTTTTCTATTATATTTATCTAGCTATGTATATTTAATACCAATCTATTGATAGTGGAGTTCTCTACATTTTAAAGTTAAAGTTAAAGATATATATTGTCACTTTACAAATGTATTTGTTTGGCAACTTGTATTTTGCTAGCTACACATGTTTATCCCAAGTCAAGATGTTTTTGTGGGCTTATCTATTAGTTACTCAGACTGGATTGGTTAACTAGGCTATTATTTAGTAGTATACACCTTTAGTTGGGTGTTGAGGGCATTAAGTTTTCTGTTAAGATATCTTTAGTTTCTTGGCGTTTTCCTGTAGGGTTTTAGTAAAAACCCTAGGAAACTCTTGTGTAGAAATTCCTATTTTCTCTACATGATCCCATCTTCTTTGACTATTACCTGTATAGATTGTTCATGTAGTGAATTTTGGTAGATTGTAACATAGATAAAAGTTTACTTTCTAAAATTCCAAAAGAAATATTTTAGAGGATTGTTTTTTTTATGTCTTGGCAAGAGAAGATCTTTTGTGTGTAGTGAAAGGTAGCACCCCCCTTCACCTCAGAAACTACTCTTCTGAAGTAAGTTTTGACTTGGAAAGATAAGATCTTTTCTGTGTAGTGAAATGTAGTAGTCCTCCACACCTGAAAACTACTCTCCTACTGTGATACTCCTATCATTTTCTCCAATATTTTTGGGGCGAGAATTTTTTATTGAGATATTTTCTGGGGACCACCTGTGGCACAAAAAAGTAGTAGTTAACCCACCTTTAATTGTTATGGGGAAGGCCACTATTTTCTATATCTATTTCTCCCTAAGCCTTAGATTGTCAAGAGTCTAGATACTTTTGATGGATTTTCTTTTTTCTATTTCCACTAGTCGACAATACTAACATACTTGCAATGTTACTTGGTTATAATCTCAAGGAGATAAATTGTGCACATTATTTTGAGCTTGAAAGCGTCTTGAAGTTACTTTTGAAAATTGGATGCAAGTTTATTTTCCATAATTTTCTTTTAAATATATGAGTATCTTTATATTGCATATTTTTTTGGTAGCCATAAACATTGAAGTTGGTTGTAAACTTACTATAGGTTGAAAAACAATGTGCACACTTTTATTCTATTACAATAAAAGAAGTAGAAGAAGAGACATGGTTAGTAATATGAGTAACATCCTCTGATAAGAGAAAATTCAAATCCGATTGTACTATTATTGTGCATATTTATAGGCTTCTACTAAATTGTTTTAGAAAAACCATTTGCTACCAATTACTAAAGGATATTCTAATGACTATTCAATAGTGCAATTCTATCATCAACTTTAACTACAAATTTAAAGCTTTCAAAATCATTAGAACATATTTACAAAAAATGTATTAGAATACAATTATTTTCTCAAGTTCTGATTAATGAGGAATGGTATTATGGATTTAAACTTGACCATAGGTAACATGGCTTGGATTCATTAAAATTTCTTCTTAGTTGATCAATTGTACATCTATGTATATTATTTGAGGTGTTAAGTGAATGGAAACTTCACAGTGTCATTGAACATTCTTGTGTATGTTTAACTTATAATTCCATTACAATTCATTTCTTCTTAGTAAAAATTCATTAATATTTCATTATTATCATTTTTTATGATAAACTAAAATGGGCAGTTTACTTATGTCACTATTGTTTTATAATTATTTCTCCTTGATTTTTGTGCAATCCAATGTTATAAGTACAAATGTGTAAACAATGAAAGCATTGATTCTATTTAAGTGAAAAATATCCAGTGGTGAGGAAGAATCCATTGAGATGTCAAGTAAGGTTGTTCTAAATTATATAAGAGAATGAAAGAGAAAAAAAAAATCATGTTTAAATCAACAACAAAAATTATGGACACAAAGCAAGAAGAAAATAGATTTTATACCCACAAGTCTGCATACAAAATTGACAATGGTATACAAGTTTTTTCCTTTCACTTCTATTCATATTTGACTAAATTGCCTCACCTTTTATAGATAGTTATATGAGTAGATATTTCTTATCATAGCTATGGTTTATATTTTGTGTTTTACAGAGATAAAATTTCAAGGTTTTTTTTATTGTTGTGATGGTTTTAAGATTCATGGCAAAAAGTGGGACTGATGTTAGTTATAATTTTTGACTGTGTATACAATTTGGGATATCCAAATCTCATTCTAGTTCCTCTAGGATTGGTCTGGGGAACTATTGGTAGTTACTTCTTTTTTGGGTTTGGACGGAGAAAATAATTTCAATTGTAGTTTGGTTATGAATCTAGATGCAAGGAAATAGTGTCTTATTCATTTATACCTCTCATTCCAAATATCTCATATCCAAAGAATATTTGAAGGATTTTAGTGCCATTGGTTTTGTAGATAAAATAAGAATATCTCTTTGAAGGTCAAGCCTTCTCGTGAAATTTGAATTTCTATTTAGAAAATATGACATCTTCATTTTTCAAACTATTAATGATTCCCTCTGATTATCTAAAGACTCTGAACATGTGGTTATGTTCTTGATGATGGTCTTAACATGAGCATTTCTAATAATTAGAATGATTGAAAAATTCATGTAGCAAATTATTAAATCTTGAGAAACTTTGATGAATAGTTGTTGGAAAATATGGAATTTTTGATGTTGCTAGGAAAAGTTTTGTGGTTTTCTGATAGTTGATAATCATTAATCAAACGAGACAAAAAACAAAACTGTATGACAAAAATTGGAACAACTTCATTGATAATATATCATATTCCAAATTTCCAATGCATATTCTCTCATTATTCTAGGAGATGAATTACAATGTGGACTCCAATGTCTAAATCATCAGTGCTATATTAGTTTGAGGCAATTTCCAAATGGGTAGGATCAACCCATTTTCCACATAAGCAAACCATTTACTATAGGTATTTTATCATCTTGAGTGGGGTGATTCAACCGCGATTAGGTGTATGGGTACTTGAGTCATTAGAATTGCTTTGAAATGAATCCAAATAAGTTATAGAAAAGTGTTTGAGCTCTGAAACACACCTGCTTAGAATAGACTAGCCAAGTTTACTATTCCATATAAGATAAAATACTAGCAAAGTTTACACTGTAAGATTGCAATTGTATAGTAAGATTAGGGAAGGTTTTTCTCCAATAATAAAAATTTAAAAATAAATAAAATTCATTCCTACAAAGATACAATTGTGGATAATACAAGATCACAAGATAGAGAAGGCCCAAGGCTCCAATCTGTAGTTTCTCAAAACTACCCTACCAACACTAGGTAGGAACTACGTTGCACTGCAACTCTTGTCTTGTTTAGGATGCTATCATGCCATTTTTTTGTTATGATGTCAAGTCCACCATAGAGAATGGGTGATGGTATATTTGTTTAGTTTGGCATACTCCAAATTTCATTCATTCATCAATCTTCATGAGATTCGACACAAAGGGAAAGCCTTAGATGATGAGCTTGGCCTACCTCCCAATCTTGATCAATGTGCAAATGAAATGCTTTAGTATAATGACATGAATTTGGATGTTGATGTGGATTGTAATGATAGAAAAATGGATGATTCACACTTTTGGTTGTCTTTCTTACAAGGATAAAAATTTATACTTTCTTCACAAATTGAAAGTAAATGTGATGTACGTGTTTTATACAAATATGTAAATTGTTTGAGCCTCCTTGTGGAAGGAATTCATAGTCCTAGAGTGTAGGTTCTAGGCTTGCATTAATCATGAAAACCATGTAGAAATGAATTGTGGGTATCTATTTGTTTTACAAGATTGGTTGAAACATATTGGTTTGAGACATTCCATAATGGTGGATGTAGATTACAAGATATCATTGTTGAATGAACAAGATAATTGATAAGGGGGGTTGAATCAGTTGTAGAAAATTCAAACATCAAAATCCTCAATAGTAATTAGATCCACATGCATTCATTAAACCCTTATTCTATTAAAGTGATTAAACATGAAATGCAGATAACATGAACTAAAATAACAACACCATACACAAAAGAACACCATATTTATGTGGAAAACCCAATGAGGGAAAAACCACAGTGAGGATTAGCTCACAATATAAGTAATTGCAAAACCAGTACAAGGGCTCACTACCAGAATAGGACATATTGTCCAAAAAGACTCACAACCAGGGCTCATTTCCATAGAAAGAACAAAATAATATAGAAGATAAATGTTACACAAAGAAAAAATTCTCAATTCAACAAAGAATCCACCAAAAATGCTCCAACACTTCCACAACCTTGTATGAAATATTTCGAACATCTTTAGCTCACTGCCTTCAGGAATCCAATACTATGAAATTCACATTGCTCTACTCAAATTCACATATAAAATTTTGTAATTTGCATCACAAACAACACTTGAATTAATCTCACATCTATCTTGTCTCGCTCTTGCATCTCACAACAACATTACTCTTATTTATATCAATCTTAACCTCAAAAACCTTCTCCAAGGTTAGAAATTGTGAGTTATACTTACAAATTCAAATTAGGTTGGAACCTAAACATTCTTGCAATGGATAGTATTGAAGGAAACCCATATAAATCCTTAATTAGGACCTTAATATATCCCAAAAAATCTCAACGCACTTTCACAAGCCTCACATGTAGTGCTAACACATGATCGACCAATACATGTGCTAAACACCATAATAATTAAGTACATGATTCCTTAAATCAATCTGAAAATTTTGGACAACAAAATTCACTTGAACATTATCTAGAATAATCCTTGAACCACTTGAGATGTAAGAAATACTTCATCCAAGCTTGCAACATAGAAATACTTCATCCTAGAACATTCGGTAAACCTTATTCGCACAGTGACACATGAACCACACACTGTACTATACCAAATCAAGTGAAACCTTGAATCTTGAAAGATAAAAACATTATAAGGAACTTCTCAAATCCACACAACTTGAAGCCAAACTACGGAGAAATGTGAAATAAATACATTTCTCCCACGCTAAAAAAAACCACTAAAAAACTGGATCACACACTGGTGAAATTTGTTAGATTTGGTTGTAAAACCACTTAAGATCAAAGTGACTAAAGGAAAGCAAGACAAGAACCTAGAGATGAATAAACTCAACACTCTCCTAGCAATAAAATAGCACTTCTGAATAAGTGAACTAGTGAAATCAGGATAGGGAGAGGTGAGGGCTGATTATATAGAAAAATAGAGGCAAGTAAAACCAAGAGGAATAATAACTCCCTTTTACCCATAATAGGTGGGAGGTTTTACCTACTTGTAAATGCCAAATACATGGTTATTCCTACTTAGGTAAAGACAAAAAATGGTTATGGGGAGGTGGAAAATAATTCCTAAAGAGGGTGTGACATTCAACTACCCAAATGTGGGTGTGAATGACACATGTGATTGAAGGATTTATGCCACATGTCCTCATCCTAACCATTATAATATAACCTAAGCAAGCTTGCTAATGTGTAGGAAAAAAATAAAAATAAAAACCTACACTAGCACCCCCCTTAAGTGTAGCTTAGGTGGGTGAAAAGACACAAAGATGGGTCCCAACTACTAGGCCATGTTAGGTACCCATGTACAAACAAAATCTATCGCAAACGGAGAAAAGGAGAAAACCAAGTGGGACAAAACTCCTCCCCAAAAGAGATAAAAAAAGAAATAAGTTCCCATACATTGAAAAGAATCCCATGTAAGGAAAAAGTCCCCTCCAAAATAGAAAGGATAAGAAAGACTATGTAGCCTCCCAAGTAGTCAATTGTACCAATGGTTGATGTTCAAAACTAGATGTAGAAAATGGTCCATGATCGTTGAACAATGTTCCTCCCCTTAGGGAGAAAAAAAACCAAAGGTGCATGAAGAATGTATTCCTAGTCCTAAAAGGAATATGAAGGAAGAAAGCTCATTGGTGTGAATAAGTCTTGTACCTAGTTTATTCCTTTACTAGGGACTTAGGGGACTTAATTTACATGTTAAGTTTACTTAGGATATTAGTTGTCATATCTAGATAAGTATTAGTTGTCTTATCTAGAATTTCCACTTTCCTAGGTAGTTATGAGTTAGTTGTCTCATGTGATAGGATTAAGACACTTGTCATGATCTTGTCTTATCCTATCTCTCATCCTTGCCTTTATAAGCAAGGCATCTCTAGCATATTTGTTAATAGATGGCATATAGCATTGTATAGTATTGCATTGATCATATTGTATCATATTGCAATCCTTGTTTGGTGGAATAGCATCTTCCATTGTTGCTTCTCTCTATCTCTTGTGGAGGTTCTTTGGCGTTGCAGATTGAAGATCTTGGGTTGTTAACTCCAACATGGTATCAGAGCTTTGAATCTGGCAAGCCCCTTCCATTTCTTTATTAGAGAGTTTCCATCAATTTCTATTGTCATTTTTTGAGTTCTTGTATCCTATATTGCATGCTTGCATTTTTGGTGAGATCTGGTGATTGCAGCGCTTTTGGCTATAGTGGCAGTATTTTAGGCTGTCCCATTGCGTCCAGGAGGCTCGAAAAAGTCAGATCTGGCTTTTGTTTCACTTAATTTCGTCACCATTTGCAGCTTTGGCAAAGAAGGGTTTCGAGCTCAGATCTGGTGAACAACTTTTTACAGGAGCACTTTGAGCCAAAAATAAGTCTTCCATTGCGTCCGGGTGGCCGTTTCCGAGTTTTTTGATATATAATTTGCCTATATTCGGCAAAAGTTGTCTTCGGGCAAAATTTTTTTAGCAGAGGCAGCCGTACGGCCCCCCGCGCAGGTACGACGTCGTCAGAAAATTTTTCAAAAAAATATATTTTATTTTTCTGGGCATTTTATTTTTATTAAAAATTCAAAAAAAAAATAATAAAATTTATATAGCTTTATAAAATACGGCCTTTTGTAAAGTCGCTAATCCTTAACAGTCATGGACCGGTTGGGCTCATGCTTTAACCGCCAAAGAAGAGGGTTAACGCTGGCAATTTTCAAATTACGTAATCCCTTTGACGCCAGCCTGGCGGGCTTCAATAAGTGTACTCTCCTCATGACTACGTGCCAACAATGGCCACCGGAATCAAGTAATCCGGGCGGTTAGTAAACCGCCATATGCCATCGCCAATCAAGGCCGCATCACACCAAGCCGACCGCCAAATGGGTCTATAAACCGCCTGCATTTTTGAAACCGCTTCAAATTTCCCCGTCACATTGCCGACGCCGCTAGCCCCGAGGGCTTAAAATTTTGCACACATGTTTAGTGTTGATGCGTCTACTAAAGGCCTTTTTTCATTTTTGCATAACTTTTCACCACGGAGTCGGATTTTTGCAAACGAGATATCGTCGGAAAGCTGGTTCGACGAATTTCGCAGTGGTGCAGGTGAATTTTCCATATTTTTCCATTTCCGCCAGTTTTTCAGCTTGAAGGTACAAGTGCATTTATTGTTTGTTCTTGATGTAACTTTTGCCAACGAAGTCGAAATTTGGCAAACTTTTTTTTGAAATTGATCAGAAAATCGCAAGGAATCTGTTTGTAACCTCTTTTTTCAGCTTTGCAAGCTCCTTTTTCTGAAAAATTGTAAAAATCACCGTGTGTTATAAACGGTTGATTTGAGCTTGTCACTTGTAAAATTGCAAAAAATTGTTCATTGTAATTTGCTGGGGGGGTTGCAAAATCAGTTTTTAA
Organism: Sequoia sempervirens; assembly: GCA_007258455.2. Classification (NCBI taxonomy): domain Eukaryota; kingdom Viridiplantae; phylum Streptophyta; class Pinopsida; order Cupressales; family Cupressaceae; genus Sequoia; species Sequoia sempervirens. Next base: position 245,540 of record VDFB02071554.1, on the reverse strand, counting down.
TACATTCTGGGGGGGTGAAAGGCACAATTTAAGTGCCACATTGTCCTTTTCTTTTGGTGTTCATGGCGGATCTAAGGCAAATTGAACCACTCACTCCACACAATTATCATACATGGAAGCTAAAAATGACTCAATTGTTACAATCTAAGGGTCTATGGCCAATGTTAGATGCAGAACAACCTGAATTTACAAGGGATTATGAAAAGTTTGTCCATAGATGTAAAATGGATGAAGCAAAAGGGCTCATTGGCTTACATGTATCTGATAATTTGTTGTTTCATATTTCGGAGTGCAAAACACCTAAGAATGTTTGGGACAAACTTGAAGAATTGTATGGTAAAATAAATCATTTCAGAACCTTGCAACTTCAAGCAGAACTACAATCTCTCTCTCCAGATGTGTTTCCTTCAATGCAGGATTTTCTTGCACAATTCAAGATGATTTTGTCACAGTTGAAAGGATGTGGACATGATGTATCTAGTGATGAATGTATCTTCTTGATTCTGTCTAAGTTAAAGGGCCCTTATCAAGTGTTTTCTTCTACTTTCTATTCAACTATGGATGCAATGGGAAAGATTACAAAATGCCTACATTTGAGTTGTTTTGTGAGCGTCTTACTAGGGAGGAGGCCAAGTTAATTCAGTTGGATGCCTTACCTAATTCTAAGAATCATGCTCTAATGGCTCAATCATCCAAGGGTAAAGGAAAGAACAAGAAGAAGCCCAAAGCAGAATCATCTTCTGGTAGTGAGAATCCCTCCAAACCGAAGCCGAAGAACAATCAGAAGTCCACTCAATCTCCTTCTTCTTCTACCTCTGGAGATTCTTCTTCCAAGTCCAAGAAAAAGAAAGGAGATCCTTGTTCATTTTGTGGCAAAACTGGACATGATGCATCTCATTGCTTTAAGAGATTAGAGGCCTTGGAGGAAGCTATGAAGAAGCACAATATTTCAGTGGCTAAGCCTTCTTCCATGGGAAAAGGGCAAGCTCTTTCTGCACGAGCTATGCATTCACCTTCAGATAGTTGGATTCTTGATTCAGGTGCCTCACATCACATGACAAATTCACGTGATCTTCTTGATTCCATAGTTCATACTTCTACTTCTCATATTGCAGTTGGGAACTCTTCACAGATTCTAGTTTTGGGGACAGGCTCCGTTCAAATGCTAGATGGGTGCATTGAGGATGTTTTACTTGTTCCTGATATTTCAGCGAATCTTCTTTCCATATATCAGATTTTTCATTCTGGAGATGGGAAGTTAGTTGAGTTTTCTCCACAAAATGTGACTATTAGACAGTTGCAAGATCCTGAGAAGGTTGTCGCAATAGGAGTAGTTGATCATGAGAATCATTTGTATCGATTTGATGGATTTGAGTCTTCATCAGGGTCATGTTTTGTTGCTCATGCTGATTCAATGAGCAAGCTTTGGCATGAGAGATTTGGGCACTTGAATTATAGATATCTTTAGCAAATGAAAGCACATAACTTAGTGGTTGGTCTTCCAAAGATCACTTGCACAGATGGTGTTTGTCAAGGATGTGTTCTTGGCAAGCAACATCAAGATCCTTTTCCTAAGGGTCACGCTACACGTGCAACCATACCCCTTGAGTTGGTCCATAGTGATCTTATGTCATTCCCAACTCCTTCTTTTTCAGGGGCCAAGTATGTGCTAACATTCATTGATGATTTTTCCCGCCGGACATGGGTCTACTTTCTGAAGCTCAAGAGTGAAGTCCTCACCAACTTCAAGACCTTTAAAACATTTGTGGAGAAGTAGTCAGGTTTTTCTCTTCGACAGATACGCATAAATAATGGGGGGGAGTATGTCAATCAGGCATTTCAGGATTTTTGCAGTGCGCATGGTATTCTTCATCAGCACACAGTTCCTTACACTCCTCAGCAGAATGGTGTGGCCGAGAGAAAGAACAGGACTCTCAAGGAAATGGCCAATTGTATGATTCAGTCTAGGTCCATGGCTCCTCATTTCTTTGGGTCAAGCCACCAGCCAACTATATTCAGAAATCGAGGCCCTACAAGGCAAAGGCGAAATATGACCGAGGGAGGCTTGGTCTCACGCAGTTTAATGTATCCTTCTTCGTGCATTCGTAATGAGGCTTGCATTCATTCAATGGTCGGGCGAACTACGGAGAATAAAAGTCAACGCTATACATTTGCTTTGGCTATTGTGGGAGGATGTGGAAGGCATACAGATTGTTTGATCCTAACACACGAGAGGTTCATTTCTGACGTGATGTTCAGTTTTCTGAGACCTTCACCCAACTAGATCCTCCTTCGACTTCTTCTTCATCACAACCTACTCAGTCTTCTTCAATTCATGATACTTTGCTACTTGAGGAAGACTTTGATGATGGTCTTGATGAACCTCCTCCTCACTCACCCACTAGGCCACGATGGGCTCGAGTTACTCTTGAGGAGGCTGGTCCTCTTGTTGGTGATCCCACAGACAGTCACCGCACTCGTTCTTAGACTTCTGGAATTAGTCTTTTGAGTCATGCAGTTTTAGATGATCCTCAGAAGTTTTCAGATGCTTCGGGTATTCCAGAGTGGGATAGTGCTATGGATGATGAGTATTCTTCTTTGATGAAGAATCATACTTGGGATCTTGTGCCTCTTCCCAAGGGAAGAAAGTTGGTTCGATGCAAGTGGGTGTATCATACCAAGTATGCAGTAGATGGTTCCATTGACAAGTACAAGGCTCGTCTTGTTGCAAAGGGGTTTTCTCAGGTTGAAGGGATCGACTATTCCGAGACCTTTGCTCCTGTTGCCAAGATGGATTCTATTCACCTTGTCCTTGCTATAGCTGCATCTCAGGGATGGTCAGTATATCAAATGGATGTGAAGAGTGCTTTCTTGCATGGGGATCTTCATGAGGAGATCTATATGGAGCAGCCACCAGGTTTTGTGCAAGACTCTTCACTTGTTTGCAGGCTTCGACGTTCATTGTATGGTCTCAAACAAGCCCCTCGGGCTTGGTATGAGAAGATGGATAGTTTCTTGCTTGCTTCCGGCTACACTCGCTGCCATTCCGATCCCACAGTTTATACACAGAGACATGGAGAGGATCTACTTATACTTGTGCTCTACGTGGATGATTTGATTCTCACAGGGAGTTCTACTTCCATGATTCAGAGTACACAGCGAGCATTGATGGAGCAATTTGATATGACCGACCTTGGTCTTTTGCATTACTTCCTTGGTCTTTAGATTCATCAGACTTCTGAGGGGATCTTCATTTTCCAGCAGAAGTATGCTCTTGATTTGCTTCAGAGATTTGGCATGGCTGATTGCAAGCCTGCCCCTACTCCATTCCAGTTAGGTGTTGTACTGTCTTCCAGTTGCACTACTCCTACAGTTGATTCTACCTTGTATCGTATAGTTGGTTGGCCTGTACTTTGACACATAGTCGTCCTGATATTTCTTTTGCAGTTGGACTTGTCTCTAGCTTCTCACAAGAGCCTCATGAGAGTCATTGGAAGGCCACCAAGCGTATCTTGAGATACATTCAGGGCACTACTCATTTTGGTATTCACTACACTTCAGGTGCATCTCGATGTGGGCTTCATCGACTCGACAATGGGTGATGTCAATGATCTAAGTCTACTGGCTATTTTCCTTTGCCTTGGTTCTCAAGTTCATTGCATGGTCATGCAAGAAGCGAGACCAGCCTATTGCATTAATACCTATAGAGGCTGAGCACGAGGTGTTAGTGTTAGCCAGTCAGGAGGTTTTATGGCTTCGACAGTTGATGACAGAGTTTAGGTTTCCTCCAGATAGTCCCACTATTCTTTGGTGTGACAATCAGAGTTCCATTCACATTTCACGCAACCCAGTGGAGCATCAGTGGACAAAGCACATTGAAATCCACATGCACTTCATCAGCAGCCATCCGTGATGGTGTTCTCACTCTGGGAGTATTTGCCTACGATCAAGAGTTGCAGACATCTTCACTAAACCTTTGGCATCACCTCGTTATCTTCAGTTGCGATTGATGCTTGGGGTGAAGGAAGTTGTCCTTGGGGGGTCTTGAGGAGTCCTCCTTCCTTCATTAGTTTTCTTTGTTCTTTTCTCTCTTTTGGAGAGGAGTTTTCTCCCACAGGGTTTTTCTCCTTTTCTCCGCTTGTGAGAGTTTTTTGTTTTGTACATGGGTACCTCATCAGGCCTAGTTGTTGGGACCCGTCTTTTGCATGTTTGCATTGGTTTGTACCTCCCTAAGTTGCACTTAAGGGGGGGTGTTGGTGTGAATAATTCTTGTACCTAGTTCATATTCCTTTACTAGGGACTTAGGGGACTTAATTCACATGTTAAGTTTACTTAGGATATTAGTTGTCATATCTAGATAAGTATTAGTTGTCTTATCTAGAATTTCCACTTTCCTAGGTAGTTATGAGTTAGTTGTCTCATGTGATAGGATTAAGACACTTGTCATGATCTTGTCTTATCCTATCTCTCATCCTTGCCTTTATAAGCAAGGCATCTCTAGCATATTTGTTAATAATTTGGCATATAGCATTGTATAGTATTGCATTGATCATATTGTATCATATTGCAATCCTTGTTTGGTGGAATAGCATCTTCCATTGTTGCTTCTCTCTATCTCTTGTGGAGGTTCTTTGGTGTTGCAGATTGAAGATCTTGGTTTGTTAACTCCAACAATATTCTTAGATTTTATTTATCTATATGCATATTTTACCTAAAGCCTCATGCTAAGACTATGATTTACAACTATGTGTAGAAAATATGCAATTACTTTAGCACAAATCAAGTATGGTTTGTAAATTCTTATCACTTTCACCAAGGAATATGCATGCTTCTCCATTTTCAAATACTTCATCTTTGATCCACACAAGGATTTGGTAAAGAATGCAATCAATTATTCATATTGGTCCTTGTTCTTTTGTAATAACACAACAAATAGTATGGAAAGAATTAAATGAAAATAATTGGAAAGGATTATAAAATTTAAGAATAATTAAAATTGGCACTTTCTATCTATAGATTTCCTAATCCAAAAAAAAATTATGATGATTCTTCCTTCCTTGTAACTATTTATCCTTTCTCTAGAATGTTGGAGATTGGCTTGGTCTTCTCTACAAAGTTTGGGACAAACTATCTCAAAAAATTGATCTGCCCAAAAAATTATTGAACTCATTTCATTTTCTTATGCCTTTGAATGAGGTAAATTTCCTTGAACCTCTTTGGATCAATCCTAATTCCATCCTTGGACAAAATTTGTCCCAATAGTTTTTCTTCTTCTACACCAAACACACACTTGGGATTCAAAAAGATCTTGAATTCAAGGAATCTTTGGAAGATTAATTCTAGATTCTAGTAGTGCTCCTTTCTATCCTTGGAATAAGTTGTTAGGTAATTTTAAATAAAACTGTGATACACTTAAAATGGTCATATCATATACCGGATTCATCATTAAAAATTAATTTAAATATTTTTTTATTTATAAATAAAATCTTTTGATTCTATCTACATATAAATAAATTTAAATAATTTATTTATATTGTTCATGATTTCATTTCGATTAATTAAATAATCACACATATTCATTTCTTAATTAATTAAATAAATGTTACAATTTATTTATATTAATTATCATATTCAATCTTAGTTTGATTATAATTCAAATAAAGATTAAAATATTATAATTCTTCTAAATATCATTTAAAATTAAATATTCCAAAATATTTGATTATTTCCTCTAATCCAATATTCAATCCAATATTCATTTTAAAATCATTTCAAAATTCCTCCAATTCAATTCAAAAATCTATTCATAATTAAATATTTCCAAAAATATTTAATTAAATTCTTCTAAATATTTCAAAAATCTTCTAAAGCCACATCATGATTAAATATTACCAAAATATTTAATTAATTCTTCTATAGTTTTCAAAAATCAAAAATCAAATATCAAAAAGCAATAAATTAAATTAAATAAATTTTAATTTAATTAATTTGGGATTTATCTTCAACTCCCGGGAAACAAACTGCCAAAACAGAAAATTAAATTTCTCTGTTCCTGTGCAGGTTTGTTCCCGTGGGTTGAAGACAAGCTTCCATTCTTCTCTCCAACCTCTCAACCTCCCCCCATTTTCTTCTCCAACCTCTCAATCTCTCACCATTCAAACTTACCAGACAATTCATAGCCATAGATTCTTGCCAGCAAGGATGAAGCCTGCAAAAATCTATAAATACAGCTGCCGGGAGCTCCAAAAGATATAGAATTTAGAAGCAAGTAAATTATAGGCAAAATTGCATAGCATTAGCATTCATAGAGCATTCATAGCATAGAATCATAGCATAGCAGTAGAATCATGATATCTCTCACTCACAGCCCCTGTGCATAATCACAGCCCCTGTCCTTTATCATAATTTTTTCATCAACATATAGAATAGTTTTCCTTTGCATACTCGTTCTGCAGCAGCCATTTGGAGAAGCTTACACAATCTGAGAGCCAAAAGCTTCAAAAGAATCTCTGTGGATAGAGAAAAATGGGACGGCACTGAAGAAGATTTTGTTTTAATTTAGTTTAATTTCTTTAGTTTAAAGGTTTCATTTAGTGTTTTATGTTTTGTTTTACATTTCAATTAAACATTATACACAAAACCATTGTCTCATCTATTAGACCTGCAAGTGTAGTGTCTATAGATATTTAAAATGATGATCCTACATTATGAGTCCAAATGAATTCTCACATACACATGTGTGGACCAAGGAGTTATATTTTTTTTCTTATGCTACTTATACTCAATGAACACAACTTGGTTATACCCTAAGAATCCATCAATCATTGAAATTAAATTAGAACCAATCACCTTTTTCAATAGTTGATCCATTCTAGGAAGAGGATAGTTATCTTTTATGGACTTGACATTCAATTTCCTAAATTCTACACACAACCTCATTTCACCATTCTTCTTCCTAATTGGAACAAGTTTTGAAAACCCATTTTGAGTGTTTTATTGGTGTAATAATACCCCTCTTTTAATTTGTAAACTCCTTTCATATTTTGGGGACAAGGGTAGGATTAATGGGTCTTTATTTTTTGTGAAATGGCTTGGAATTTGGCTACAGTGGAACTATGTTTTGAAAGAGGTCCTCACTATATGCCTTCAACTCATCATATGACAAATAAAAACACTTTTTGAATGTACTTAATAGTTCTAGATATCATCTTCTTCTCTATTGGCTTTATTCTTTTATCAATGTAGACCATCTTTGGATCAGCATATGTGCCCAAATCCACACCTTCTATATTGTTTTCATCAATTAGTTGACCTATTTTTGTAACAATCCACACTATCAAATATTCTCTCTAGAAATCAACTAGCCCATTATGAATCTTATTGGTATTTTATAACAATTTCTAATATTTTTAGTTCACATTTTAAAATTCAAAGGCCCCACTTTATTTTCTATTTGCATTATGTTATTTCACTACATGAATTTTATCTTTTTCACACTTATGAACCATTCTTGAACATGTAAGAATTAAAAAATCATGCAAGGTTTTAAAGGCACATATAGATCTTACACAATAAGGATCTAAAATTATACACTATTTGAATAGGGTTTCATAGATCTTGAGATCACATACATCATATTACTAGACATGGAATAAGACAGGTTTACAATGTAAACAAACTATGTGATTGCCTCTAATTAACTCTCATTAGTATTTTACTTGCTCTTACACACAAAAATTAGACATTAGTTTTCAATATGTAGCAACAGTTGAAGCATATAGTAAAAAAATTAACCAATAGTATATAATCCACAATGTAATAATAACATTTCAAGTATGAAGACATCATAATAATATGAACAATATAAGATTTAATAATTTATGAAACAATTCCTACACACATCATCCATCATATACCATAATAAAAAATTAGTACAAGATAAAAATAAACATAGGAGGGCCTTATATTGTTGACCATTGTGTTATCTCTATAGTGTTTTCATGTAATATTAGAGGTAAATATTTTGACCATGTATAATAGCAATCTAATCTTCAAGTGTAGTGAGTAACACAATAATATTCATTTGATCAAGTGTTGTATCGATATACTAGAGGCTAGTATCAAGTGTCAATATTTTCCAATTAGAGATCCTAAGAACAATGTATGTTAGCCATATTGATTGACCTGGGTGCTCAAAAGGAATGATAGAGGTATATGGAAAAATTATTAGTGGAATCATTTCTCAAATAGGTAAAAAAAATTGCCAAACTGTTTCTAATCTAGGCACTTATTTGTAATTTTAATACCTATTAATGAGATTTTCAGTTATAAATTATCAAACTATTCTAAGATGAAAAGAAAAGGTGTCTAGTTTTTTTGATTTATTGACTTTATAATGCAGAATGGAATCCCTTCTTCGTAAACACACACAAATCAAATTAACTCCTAACAAGACACAAGCAGTCTCATTCTGCACCTTTTCAATGTCAAACTTATTTATAAATCTATAATTAGTTACACACACATTACTAGTTCAACTGATTATTTGACAATTTCATTTGTCCAATAAAATCCTATTCAACTTCACAATTCAGATTCCATTAATAATGAAATTCAATGAAGACACAAGCTTCTCCTTCTCAAAATTACAGCTTGCAAATTTCCAGTCAATTAATATCAAATACCCCAATCCTTTATTCTTTTACTCTCCTCAATCTTCTCATGTTGCACTCCTCTGCATTCTTCTAATCTGTATTCCTTTCCATTCCAATTTGGCATTGCACCCTCCTTTCATATGTGCTGGTTATTCACTTTATTGTTGCCCCTTAACTCATCGATCTCCTCTTTCTTTCCTTGCATCTCTACCTTTTCTCTTCTATCTGCACTTTTATTTTCAAATTATATTCAATTTTCATTTTTCAGCGGCTACGAACTCTCTCTTTTATCTACAACTCCCCCAGCGCCCCCACTCTACCCTCCCGGCTGCGTACATTTCTGGCTTCTCCTATCGTGCCTGATATCTTTTTTTCCTCTGAACTTATATTATTATTTTTCGATGGTGTGATCTCTCTGACTTTTTCCCTCTTTCCAATCTGCAGTATCAATTATATTTGATCTTTCTCCTCTTTCATCGCATCATTTTATTCTGTCTTTGAATAATTCTAATTCTTTTCTTCTTTCCGCCTTTCTTTCTTTTCACCTCATTTTCAGGTGCTAATCATCACCTGTATGCAGCCCACGACTCTTCCCTGTCGTCTAGTATTTCTCACTTCTTCTCAGGCCGTGACCCCTTGTTTGCAATTGCAATCTGCAATTTTTTTCTTTCCCTGATAGGCTGCGTTATTTCTCCCATTCATGACCCCAACTCTCCCATAGCCATCGCGCCCCTTCAACTTCTCTCTGCTTGTTTCTATCTACTCTCTCTTCTATCCTTTTCTTGGCAGCCTCCTTGTGTTTGTCTTCTCTTCTTTTCTTGAAGCCACGACCCATGCTCTCTCTAGTGTTGGGTGTTGAAGCCCAACGATCACCTTATCCATTGGTTACTTTTCCCTCCAAATGATGTCTCTTGACATTCTATGCTATTTGTAATTGTTTATTATGGATAAGGCATAAATTATTGTTATTGTATCTTGTTGCTGCAATCAGCTATGGTGATGTGTGTATCTAGAAACAGAGAATAATAAAATTTCCTTGCTTCAAAAATTGGACGTAGTCATTTTTATGGTGAACCACTATATATTTGTGTCTTCGTGTTATTACTTCTTTTGTTCTTAATTCAACTTTTTGCAATTTATTTTTCTTTCTATCTTTGATTAGTTTATCAACAATTGGTATTAGAGCAAGGCGTAATTGTTGTTTCAGAATTGTGATAATTTATGGGTATGAAGGAAGCAAATGGAAGATAGAGAAGTTCACGGGGAAAAACTTCGTATTGTGGAAAGTGAAGATGGAGTCTTTGTTGATTAAAGATCTTTCACTCGCATTGGAAGGAAAAGTGAAAAAGCCAACTACAATGTCAGATGAAGACTGGGAAAAATTAGATAAGAAAGGGTGCTGTCATAATAGTGGTTTACAATTCCTGAGAGGAATGAATTTTAGCTGAAATCACATATTTTTAGAAAATATAATGATTTAAGCCTTAAAAAGTTCCATTTTAAGGATTCCAATTGAAGAGTGTTTGATCAAATCACCTTAGATCAAATCCCCTTGGATAGAACCTCGCTAGTTTTAAACCATACCTATAAATGCGTCTCCTTTACACCTATCAAAATGCTGATAAAAAATCACTTTTGATTTAGATTTTCAGGGGATCAAATGAATTCATTAAAATTATTTAGAATGATTATGGTATTCCTAAGAACAAGCTATCAATGAATATAATTTTAATATGTTTTGGTTTTGTTATATATTTGTTTTTTAGAAGTTTTATTAAACATAGTTTTTTTATCGAAAATGAATTCTTTGTTCTTCACATGTGGAAAAATAGAAGGTTATAAAAAAAAAATTGAAAATTATGAGTGCACCAGATATTGAAGTCCTTGATCCAACAAAAAAAATTAAATTAAATTTTGGCATATACAAAAAAAGTTATTATACGGTCACTTGTTGAATTGTAATTTGTTTGACTTTGAAACTTGATTAAGGAAAATATTGAATAAAAAACTATCTAACCAAGTGGAAGCACTAGATATGAGTTACAAATCTAAATTTGAAAAATTAGAATTTTATCCTTCATGGAAAATATGTGTTATACATTAGAAGACTTTTAAAAATGTTGTTTTTTGAAAAAATTAATTTTCGTGGGAGATGGAAAGAAGAGCAATTTGATTCCAAAATTTTTGAAAAAAATATTTTAGAATCTGAGAAAAATTTGATGAGACTCTAGTTTGCACCATCTTCAAATTCCTCACAGTTTAGCTGCTATAGGTGCCCGAATGTGAAGATTTAGTTAAAAATAATAATTTCAGGTCCACTTGGCAAAAATTGTAAACCACTATTATGGGATCACCCGAAAGCAAGAGCGACAATTATCTTATCGTTGTCCAGTAACATTCTCTTCAATGTCACAACAAAGAAGACTTTGAAAGAATTGTGGGACAAATTAACAGATATGTACGAGATGGTTTCAGCTTCGAATAAAGTTTATCTCATAAAAAAATGATATAATTTGAAAATGAAGGAAGGTGGAGTTGTATCAAACCACTTGAACGAATTCAACACGTTGATCACCCAATTGATTTCGGTGGGTATAAACTTAGATGATGAAATCAAAGCCATCTTATTGCTATGTTCTCTTCCAAATAGTTGGAAAGGTGTTGTCATGGCAATCAACACCTTCGTATCTCGGAAAGCTAAACTTAAGTTTGATGACATTGCTGCAACTCTACTCAGCGAAGATATGCGAAGGAAAAATCAAGGAACCATATTTAGTGATGCCTTGATTTTTGGAAATAGAGGGAGAAACCAAGAAAGCAGTGTTGTGCCTGTTGCACACACGCCCCATTCGGACCGGGGACCCCCTCTTTCCTTTTTTGCTTCGCCGGGTCATTTTTTCTTTTGCCTCATTTTGCATGCCCCTATTTATGAGCTTGATATTGGCCACACGCTACAAAGTCATCGCATTTCAAATGGCCAAAATCACCACTTCAAATTTGCTTAGACATTTGGCTTTTGCGGAAATCCCCTTGCGGGTTTCCCTTAGTCTTTTTCCCTAGCATCCTTTAGCCCCTACGAACTCGCATTTGCGGGTCTCCCTTGGCGGGTCGCCATTGCTGCTTCATCGCTAAGTAGCAGCTAACCTAGGGCATCTGCCCACATGGCGGGCCCTACAATGTCCTTCACCGTCTGAATCTCTGCCAGCAGCCGCACCAAGTCGGGTTTCTGCAAACCCCATCTACACTACCTGCCACCATACCAGAATTTATTACACGTCATTAATGGCAGTTCACCTATAAAAGGGGGGTCAAACCTATCATTTTCACCTCTAGTTTTCAAATTTTCAAACGGTGAACCAAGAGCTCAAAACCGTGCGAGATTATTCTATAGACTTAGATTGGATTTTCTCTGCATTACACACAGTCTCAAAGGTAGGCACACCTTATTCTCTATTGTGTGATTAAATTCTAAGGTATTAGGGTTTTGAAAAGTATTAAAATTGTTGAAAGAAAACATAGTTTGCACTTGGTGGTCTTGCCAAATTTTACAAATCTTTATAAACGACCTACCTCTGACATCCAAACCCTCAGCGTCATCTTAAATTTGTGAAAACTGCAGTTTCCTTCACACAGATTCTCGCTTTTCCCTTGCCATTCTTTGTATTGCAGACAAACCCTTCTGGCCCACACAGATGCTTTAACCATTCTTAATGAAATTTGAAAAACCTAAGAAAAGGCTACTATCAAACCGATTGTGGGAATGCCCATGCGGGGTTCCTGTTGCGGGTGGCTTCCATTCCACTGCCACTGATTAGCAGCCTAGCCCTAGTGGCTTTCCGCATCGCGAATTCCACACCTAGTGTCGCCACAAAACTTATAAGCTTAACACTTAGAAAAATGGTGAATTCAAAGTGCCCACGCAGGCTAGTTTGTGCAAACGGGCATCATCGGAAGTCTACTTGTCAAGCGTCATTATCCTATGGCCAAATCCTAGCATCCACTCGCACCGTGAGATCCACTTCTCTCATTGTCGACCGGGTGTCTAAAATTTTCTAAGTCTGAACTTGTTGCGAGCTGCTACGTGCAGCTCATCATCCTTCGATCACCGTTGCCTAATGGAAAAGCCACCCCATCCACCCGTATTGTGGGCTCCACTTACCTCATCTCCTTCTCGTCTTCAAGAATCTACCAGGCCAAAACAATAAGTCAAAAAAAATTGGGGGATGGTCTCTGCGGGTGGCCACCTATGGATGGCCATTACTCCATTTCTGTTCCTCAAATGGTCGAATGCTCGCATCATCCTGCATGATGGGTTCTGCAAGAATTGTTTCCCTTCTGCACTCCCAAATGATTGAAACTCTAAGGCTTAACTCACTATGTCTGAAGTGCCCGTGGGTCCCACAATGTGGAGCTCTGCCTACAGGTCTTTATCCCTTGACCACTGCTATCTAAGCTCCAAACACCCTTCAACCTCCCTAGGCTCGCACAACCCAAACCTGCAAAAGCATCAAGGCATAACCTAGTAACACCAAGTACCTTGTGACTCATTTTTGCATATGTCAAACCACTTTTTGAGAAATTTTCCTTCTTGACAGACAATGCAAAAATCTCTTTGTGGGTCACCACCTGCGGGATTCTATGGCTTCAGAGGCGTTCTTTAACTACCTTCATTTTGACAGCTTCTACCTAGGTGAAACCCACATCCCTGGGCCTGCAATTCCCTAAATGACCTAAATAAGCTCCAAATATTGAACGATGATTCAAGTTTTATGCTCTTTTGACAATTTATTAATGATCTAATGCTCGATCTGTAGGATTTGACTGATATTTACTTGCATTTATATGTAAGCGCACTTATTGCATCTTGTGATTGCAGGATTTATGGAACCTACTGTGGGGCCTTCTGAGAAGCCAGCACAAAAACTTGACAAGGGAAAGAAGCATGCTTGCCCTCCCAAGGGAAAAGAAGAGAAAGAACAAATGAAGTATGAGTTTCACAGAGTTGAACACATGTCAAAGCTCACCTCCAGCTGGGAGACGATCTTAGATGCCAACTTTGGGCATGTTAGTATAGATGAATTTAGGGAGAGGGTTATGTTGAACCCCAAAATAGATAGGTTTCCCTCCCACACTTATAGCTCTGGAGTTGGTAGTGGCCTGCTGGGAGTGCTACCACTTCAATAGAAAGATAACTGACCATGACGAAAGAGTATTGGAAGATTTTTTGGCCAAGTCAATCGATGAGACCTTTGGCATTCCAGTCTTCGACAAGATGGAATAAGTAAAGAAAGGATTTTCCCAAAATGTATGGAAAATAGATCCTATTGGGTTCAAATGAACAATCAACCAGAATTGGTTGAAGGATAGGAGGGAAAGTACTGCCAAAGTTCCGTAGAAAAAATAACTGAGTGACTTCTTTAAGGAGTACCATGATCTAGTCACATTCTTGAGTAGAGTAATGGGTTTTCCCATAGCTACATTCTTTGAGAACTTGATGTTTTATTTTATAGAAGAGATCCTCAAAGGAAAGACTAGATTCCATTGGGCAAAGATGGTTAGTGAAAACATGCATGAGCAATTAATTGAAGAAAAGAAACCTCTCACTTCTTCATGAATTCCTCTTTGGTCTACCTCTTGGCGGCCAAGTTCCCATATAAAGTATTATTCAGCACTAGAGAAATGGGATCCAAACAAGGGCAATTAAAAGTATATGACTGCTATCCTCAATCACAATATAGGAACTTCAAGAGGGAGCACATAAGACTAAATGATGCCTTCATCGGGCATATAATTAGACTCCTGGGGGGAGATTTTGAAAGAAGGGTAACGCACATTGCGAAAGCAATTGTGACAAGTTTCTAATATATGTTCATCTAGTTCCCCAAGTTCACCTACATCAAGGCTGAGGGATTCTCAAGAAGACCTTATAGGTTACCTCGCTACCCCAATGACAGGATTATCATATTAGAGGTAACTCGACAACTACAAACTTACCATTCCTTGTTGAGCAACAAACATAGGGCTGCAGTCCCATATCCTCTCACTCTTTTACAAGGTATGTATGCTTGCACCACTGCCCAATGTGCAGAATACTCAAAAAAAGAGTTGGTTGAGTATAATCTTGACCTTCATATAGACAAAGGAAGAGTGGACCCCAAGGGTAAGTTGAATAAATGGGTTGGGAGGAGAGTATTCACATTGACCTCATGTCAAAGACTTTTGGGAGAATTGTAAAGACGACAAAGAGGTTTGGATGTACCACTATATGAGAATGACTCACATTCGTGAAATCAATCAATTTGTTTCAATTCTAGACCAAGTTGTTAATGATGAAAACATGATAGATGAAAGATATGGTTCCTTGATGAATACACCTTTTCTAGTGATAGACTGGTCCATAGAGGAGGTCACTGACCTAAACATTCTCACCCGTCCTATTGAGAACAGAACAAGACAATGGCTAGAAGAAAAGATTGCCAAATTGAAGGAACAAGGTACCGAGCTCACATATGGGGAGCTTGAGGATGAAATGAGTAGTGAGACTAATAGTGTTGTTGTGGAACCCTCTGGTGAGGCACTGAAATCCCCACCTGTTACAACATCCAAAAAGAGGAAGGAGGTGCCTAAGTGTAATCCTAAGCCCAAAGTCTATACCAGAAAGACAACAGAGGGACCACCTCCACCAAAGAAAGGAAGAAAAGGGACATTTTTGTTAGAAATTCTAACCATTCAAGAGGAAGAGTCCTAGCTCAAAGAAGTAAAGTATGAGCGGCCTCGCTCGCCACCACCAACCATTCCCACTTCCCTTGTCGCTGCTACTACCACTCCACCTCCTTCAACACAATCTTTTCCTATCTTGTCTCCACCTGCGGTGGACATCTCTATCCACCTTTCCTCAACCTCACCAACTACCCTGGTGGTAGTGTTGGACTCTTCTCGCTCCACTACTTCCCCACTATCAACTTCTTCACTCCTACCTCCCTTTCCTACTCTATCCAATTTTCCTCTGTCCATAATGACAACCATTATGACAATACCCACTCTGTCGCACATCTTCACAGCAATTATGCAGAACGTACCTAATGAACTCTAAGAGGTAATCCTTGACCCCAAGGTTCAAGCTTTAATGGCTCAAATTGTTGTTGCGCTGCCTCTTCCCCCACCACCTATAGAACCATTGAAGATGGAAGCCACAATGAAAATCTCAAAAGAGATGGAGAAGCAACACACGAAACAATAAAGAGAGGTTGCAAAGGACATCACTGACAAGCCTGGGGATTCTGATAGGGATTACTACTTTGAACACCCGAAGGGTGGACTAAGTGTAAATATCGATATGGTAGCTTCCAATGAAGAAGTACAAAAAGGCTCTGGGGACAAAGGAGATGGCAGGCTCAATGAGCCTTATGAGGTAGAAACCTTAGATCAAGAGCTAGATGAGGAGTTGTCTCACGAGCACAAAGATGTAATTGAAGAGGCTAACCTTGACGAGCATTACTCCAAAGAATAAAAAGAAGATATCAATATAGATGTGGAGATCCTTGAGGGTCCTCCATGAACTGGACAAGAAGAGGACCTGAGACAAGAAGGAATACATTCAGAAGAGGAAGTTCTTCCTGAGAAAGAGCTAGGAAGGAAAGAAGAACAAAGCATGAAAGAAAAGTATGTCGACCCTAAGAAGAGTGTCAAGGCAGAACTTGGAAAGGACAAGGCAGCTTCTGTGCAACAACAAAGCATCACTAAAGAGAACGTAACTCCTACTAAGCTGGATAGAGGAAAGGCTATGCAGATAGAAGGCTTATTCGAAGAGGAAAAGGATGAGGGGAAGATCCCTAGTGATGAGGAAGATGAGTAGGACAAAGAGGAAGGTGATCACAAGTCACCCAAAGGTCAAACTAAGATTCCTAACTAGCTATAGCTCCAGTTGGAAAAGAAGAAGGCTCCTATGATCGCCGACCCACAGGCAAGATTAGAGGCAATCTTAGCACGGGCTCAAACAAGAACCAAAAAAGAGAAGAATCCCAAGGTCTTCTCTCACATCACAGTGGATGCCTCCACGTCCTAGATGATACAAATTTCCACCCCAATAGAAGGAAAGGATAGAAGCACCATTAAGGGGTAAGAGTATCAAATTTCAACAATCAACCTAGGTCCAGCGACCTGTGAGCAAAATATTGGTGACTTGCAGGGGTTGGTGGCCACCATTGTGCAACAAATGAACAAATATCAGTCCACTAAGGAGGAGTTGAAAGCACAGGTAGCAAACCTCACTACTTATATTCAACAATGGACATCTATAGAAGAGGAAGCTCCAGTAGAATCATCGGCACCACCCTCACTGCTTTCCAAAGAGGATATCAATAAGATGGAGAAGAGGAAGAACTAGGACAATCCATGATTGCTTGGTTCAATAAAGTGGTATCCACTGGTGACAAAGGGATCGATCATGGTGTCACAATGTACAACAGGTATCAAAGCCTAGGAAAGGACATAGAAAGTCTGATATGTACTTATAAGGAGTTCCCAGAATCATACAAGATCATGTATCCTAAATTGGAGTGCATCCTCAAGCTTTCACGAGACATCTGGGAAAAGGAGTTGGAAGTACCAAAGGAAGATCACTGGTTGATAGAAACCTGGCTAATGAACCTAGATTATAGGAAGGAAGTTATGGGAAATGTCT
Organism: Sequoia sempervirens; assembly: GCA_007258455.2. Taxonomy (NCBI): domain Eukaryota; kingdom Viridiplantae; phylum Streptophyta; class Pinopsida; order Cupressales; family Cupressaceae; genus Sequoia; species Sequoia sempervirens. The sequence goes on along the minus strand of VDFB02071554.1, from coordinate 228,203 downwards.
TGCATGATCTCAATGTTGACCATGAATGGGTTGTTGAACATTGGGTAGACAATGTTGACTATCTAAAGTTAATGACATATTTCAACATGCCTTCCTTAGAGCTAGATCCAGAAAAGATCAATCCTTTGTTCCACAAGAAAATAGAGCAAGGACCTGGTGACACGCTATCACCAGACTTTATTTATTTTTTTGTGAGAGCCTTCGAGCAGACAGAGCAGATGATCGAGGTTTCCTCAAATTATATAGAGAATCAGTAGGAAATATAGAAAGAATCAAGAGGATGTCTTTCCAGATCCTCAAATCTGAGCTCTCTAAGGAGAAGAAGCTTATAGCTATGTTTGAAAAGTTTGTAGAATATGCAAAATGCTTAAAAGGCAGCTAGAAAGACCATCATAGATGATGAATATTTGTCAAAGTAGCTATAAAGAATGACAACCACTACAAGACAAAACTACTACAGTGCCAAGGTCACTAAATGACAAAATAAGGAAAAAGACAGATGTATTTTATATTGTGATATATTTGGGGCTAGGTGAAACCCTAATGTAAAATGAATTTGAGCCACACAATGAAAATCAATCTTTTCCATTCATTTTTCTTTTGGAAAACTATAAATAGGGGTCTCCAATCATTTTCAAAGAGAGAGTTGAGTTGTGTAAAGGCATGCTCCAGAAAATTAATGAGAATAGCATTGTTTGATCTGGGTTCTTGTTTTTTCTTCTCGTGTGTGCATGATTCATTCTCCCAACATTAGATTTTAGCTTTGTTTTTTTAGTTTTAAGTTGCTTTAGTTGTTAGTATATGCTACACTTTAATGGTGAAGAATGTTGTGGTGTTGATATCTTCCTTGCTCATACTTTTTGTTGCCTATTGACAATAACTAGTTGTGTAAAGTTAGTATGAGCATTGTTTTATTGATTCACTTAAGTTAATCTATTTTTCATTATTAATGGTGAATAGATGGTTGAAAATCTACATACCTTAGAAGATTGTGCTTGTTTCATGAGACTGTAGGCTGATCTTGGTTAAGTGGAACTTAGTTTTAGGAAGGTTGTTCATTGTAGCATCCTCCATTATTACTGTTCAACATTAGTTGTAGGTTTAAGAAACTTCTTACCCATTTTCCCTTTTTACTTTTCTTTGAAGTTTGAATTAAGACAAAGTTCTAGCATCATCTCAAATCCAAATTTGATGGGTAAAGAGGAGTTCTAGACTGTTGTCTTGAACTTGCAGCAATTGTACTACATTTCTATAACTTACAAAACTCCTTTTGCAGATCCAATTCCCTCCAAGCTTAGTCAACCATAAATGCCCTTTGTGATTACCAACAAATCACATCAACCAACTGAACTATTTTAAGATTAGTTATTACCTAACACCTGAAATTCCTTGGCGTGATTTCTAAAACTTAGTTGTAGGAATTACCTTTCAAGAGAGGCATTGCATTTGTGCATTGTTTGTGTTGAGAAGTTCTAAAACACCCATCAATAGAATTGGAACTAGAGGGAGGGAAGCTATGCTAAGCTAGATCGAATTGGGTCCTCTTCCCCTCAAAGGTCTCATAGAGTGCTTAGATCCATGCCAAACAAGGGAGGATTCCAAGAACTAAAACCTCCCACCAAATCTAAGAGAGCCAAAAAGGGAGAAGAATTAGCTTCAACCCCATCCACTAGACCTCCATCCCCTCCATCCAATTCTTGCCCTCCACTTCCAAAAACACTTCCTTCCTCCCATTCGCTCCACACTGCCTTTCTACCCTTCACCTCCCACAACCAAGGTGTTGCCCCAACTGCTACTTCATCACAACCTCAAGTTACTATAGCACATCAATTGCAACCTCTGCCTCCCATAATGGCTTTGCTGGGTAACAATCTATCTCCATTATCCTTCAACAATTACCATGACATGCCAAAGAATCCAGAGGGATTTTGCACCAAGTTCCACCCACATGACCCACAAAGGACAGTAGAAGAGCACATCAAGATCTTCCAAACAGCCTTGAAGGATATGCAAATAAGACATGAAGATGTGGCTTGTAGGCTCTTTCCCTACTCATTGGGATAGGAGGCCTTCTATTGGTACATCCATCTGCTGACTAGATCCATCACCACTTGGGATAAAATGAACGACACATTCCTGTAGAATTTCAAGCTTCCTTTCAACCCCTCTGAGTTATACCAACAGTTCATGTCCATTAGGAGGGAAGTTAATGAGCCCATTATCTCCTTCAATGACCGATTCAATAGAGCTCACATGAAGTTGCAGCCTCCCTATGTGGTTGATGATGCCTTGACTAGGCTGGTCTATTATGTAGCCTTGGATAATATTACATCCACATTGGTGAAAATAATGTGCCTGCCGCTTGCTAAGTTGGTGGATGCATATGCAAAAGTAGTCACAGAAAGCATCTATAGATCTATTTCCCTCATTAGGGTTAGATGCTCATTCAACTCAAATCTAAGGGCTTACCCATGCCTTGGCCAATCAGACGCCCATGATAAATCAAGTCCCTCAGCTGCAAATAGTGCTACATCTAGGGCAGCCCCTAAACCAAGCGCCTTTCATGCCTCATTACTTGTAGTCTTCATAGTAGTAGTCTTATGCTCAATAGCCCCAAGTTCTTGTATACTTCCAAAATTCAAAATTCCCGCTTTCCAAGAAAAACCAACCCACGACGCATCTGGTGTTCCTTCAAAATTTAGTACCACAGTAGAATAATGCAGAGAAGGATCAAATTGATGAATTGACTGAGATGGTAAAGAAGTTATCCATGAAGATGACACACCTAAGGAACCAAAACAACCAATTATAGGCCTCCTAAAGGAGCATCCAAGCCGACCTCAATCGAGACAATTGTGATTTGGGTGCTTCTTTTGGGAAAAATTATGAAAGAGGACAAAATTTAGGCCTGAACTTTGAACAAAGACCTTCGCAAAGGAAAAATTGAATGTGGAACACAAGGCCAAATAATGGAGGTGTCCCTACACATCTCAATCAATCAACCAGCACAGATAAGTCTACAAGTGTGGTTTATCTTGCCGAGGCTTCCCTATCCAGATGGTGTTGGATCCACAAGACAAATAAGAATTCTGAGTTGCATGCCCAGAATTTCAAACTACTATAGAAATTTTTCAAGTAGAATTCTAGAATGCAGTCGATGGCTCAGGTTGTCAAGACTTAGTTCCTTGGTATCCATATGATTCCTCAATGTTGGTGGTCAACTAGGCTCCTTTCCCAAAAAGTGAAAGTAACGTACCCGAGAAGGAGGCTTCCCCCAAAGGCAAAGAAGCGAAAGAGGTAAGTAAAGATGATGCTTTATCTCAACTCTTTGATTCAGTAGATAATGTTCCAGTAGATGAGGAAGAACTTCGTGAGGATGAAGTCCACATGTTCCACCAAAGGGAAACTCCCTATAACCTGAGAAATAGACAAGTTGGTGGTCCTTTCATGACTTCTACTCCTCCCAACAACATTGGTACACCGCTTGACCCTAATGCCAACAACAATCCTACCTATCCCCATGTGCCTACCTTGTACTTTAACCTTGAAGAATTCAAGAAGATTGAGTTGAGCCTTTCAGCTTTTGAATTAGTCAAAGTCCCAGCTACCAAAAATGCCTTCTTTAGAATGCTCAATGGGACTGTTTCATCCAATTCAACCCAAGAATCGCCTCCCAAGGTGGTTTCATTTGACGCCTCCCAAAGCAATCCTGTAATTAGGGAAATCTTGGGAAGGAAACCCAATCAGCCCCCAAACTAGCAAGTCAATAAAATTTGACCAGTAGACAAATCTCCCCCCAAAGAGTTGAATCAAGTGCAAGAAAAGGATAAATCCAATGACAAAGACAAGGCTCAAGTAGCCCAAGCCAACGTATCTATGGGGTTGTTCCAAGGGAAGCTAGAGACCCCTCCTTTCTTGACAACAATCAGAATATTTGGCAAGAATTTGCACAACTGTTTGTTGGATTTGGGAGCTTCAACCAATGGCATGCCACCAGCAGTATGCAAATCCTTAGGAATAAATTCCACCCCCTCCCGATGGAAGGTAACTCAGTTGGATAAGACTAAAGTGAACATGGTTGGGGAATTGAATAGAATACCCATGCAGATTGCAATGGATCCAAGGGTCTAGTAGGTTATAGACATTCAGGTTGTCGATATTTTGGACACCTATGGCATCATACTCAGAATAGATTTCACCCAAGCCCTAAATGGTTATGCTATTTTATATTATTCCTGCTTATGGCTGCCTTGGAAGGGGTTGCCTAATCAAATATGCTTTGATTGGGAGCCTCAAATGAAGTTCATGATCACATAGTACAACAACACTTGAACGAGGTGCTATTTGTAGAAGTGGGGTTGGGGAATTATTGTCCCATAGCCTATAAGGGTGAAGAAGAGTTCCAAGAAGAAGAAGTGGTCAAAGAGGTCTTCTTGTATTATGCAGTGCCCCCACTAATTTAACCCATGTCCCTAATAGTACAGAGGTGTTGGTTGAATCCAAAGATGAAGAATCCTACAAAGATGGTAACCTTGGATTGTTGGATGGATTCCAAGAATTTATGCAAAAATGTACACAGGATCAACTCAATTTGGGAACTAAGATGGATTTTTAGGAGCTACTATTGCCAAGCTGGTGCAGGGTACATAATGCAACCCATTCTAAATTTGAATGTTTCCTATTCAAGTAGCAATGGGGCATATCAAGGGACAAGTTACTCCTAGGGAAGAAATAGGAAAACAGCAAAATCAAGACCAACCCAAATCCATGCAACCACCTAATGATATAGAAGTAGATCTGCAACCAAGAAAGGAAGCACACTCAACCAACTCCAAAGTAAAAGACTCTTCTAAGTTTTGGACACTGCACTTTGATGGATCCAAATCTAAGCAAGGAGTAGGAGCCAGCTTCAAGCTCATTAGTCCCATGGGTAAGACATATTTTTTTGCCCATAGACTCCAATTTTATTACACAAATAATGTATGAGAGTACGAGGCATTAGTTCATGGGCTTTTGATGACATTAAGAAAAAAGGTTAAAATGTTGCAAGTGTTTGGTGATTCTAAGCTAGTAGTGAAACAAGTTAGGAAACTTTACTCCTGTCATGATAGAAGGTTAGCAAATTATAGACACAAGGTATGGGATCTTATAGAAGGATTAGATGCATTCAACATTCAGTTGATCCCTTGCAATAGGAATCAAACTATCGATGCATTAGCTCAAGCAGCTAGCACTCTTCAGCCCCTTTCCTTAACCGGCTTAAATAAATTTACTATAGAGCTCACCTCTACCCCATCAATTCCCAAAAACGTCACCAAATTTCAAGTGTTCAACAATGACAAGCACATCCTTGATTTCATCAGTAGTTCTGATGTGTTTGCAACCCAAATCATTGATGAAATGGACCTAGAGGAGGTTGAACTTGACATAGAGGGAGTAATCAACTTAAAGAGCAACACAATCGAGAGGTGCGGTTCAGCTAGAGAGAATATTTGATTTGGATCAAATAAGGGATCAAGATTAGCAAACTAAGAAAGATTCAATAGACAACCAATGTGATGCTCACAATATGGGCATGGCTGAAGAAGTTAGAAATGTGTTCATAGGAAAAGTGTGTACACCAAAGGAAAGAAAGTGGATCATTGGTTCCTTACACATCTATCATGATGTAATTGCTTGGGGATACGGAGACTTGAAAACCTATGATACTTCAATTATCACTCATACCATTCCCCTCAAGCCAAATGTGAGGCCTTTTTGACAGCGTCAACACCCAATCAATGTGCTATTGGAGCCAATTATTTTCAAAGAGGTTTAGAAGTTGATGTCAGCCAGAATTATCTTCCCAGTTAGGCACTCCATGTGGGTAGCGAATTTGGTTTCAATCATAACTTGAAGAATGGAGAGATCAAATTATGCATGGATTTCCAAAATCTAAATAGAGCCTCTGAAAAGGACAAGTACCTAGTGCCTTCACTAGATGAGGTATTGCAAATAGTCAATGGATCCCAAATGATGTCATTTTTGGATGGCTACTCAGGATATAACCAGGTGATGGTGCAGTATGAAGATAGGCACAAAACAGTGTTCACTACAAAGTGGGAATTTTTGCATACAGAAGGATGTCATTTGGATTAATCAACGTTGGCGCTATATTTTAGTGTGCCATGGACATTGCCTTTAAGGATCTCATTGGCAGGTGCATCATTATATACATGGATGATCTCACCGTTTTCTCTAAAAAAAGGGGAGACCTCATCTTCGATTTATGCAAGGTCTTTCAAAAATGTAGAGAGTTTGGCATCTCGTTGAACCCGAAGAAATGCATTTTTAGAGTGACTGAAGGAAAGTTGTTAAGACATATGATTTCTGAGAAAGGGATCTCAATAGATCTAGAGTGCATCCAAGCCATATTGAAAACTCAATCCCCGAGTAGTAAAAAGGAAATGAAGTCCTTCTTTGGGAAAATCAACTTCGTCAAGAAATTCATCACAGGCTTCGTAGAAATCATCAAGCCGTTGAACACCATACTCAAACAAGATGCTAAAGTGGAGTGGACATCGGAAGCCAAGCCAAATTTTGAAGAAATTAAGAAAGCAATTGTTGATGCTCCAGTACTAGTTAGTCCAAACTATTTGAAGCCATTCTACATTTATTCTTTCACTTCAAATCACTCTTGTGCTAACGTAGAAAGATGATGAAGGAAATGAGCACCCCATTGCATTTATGAGTGCTCCACTGAAAGATGCAAAATTATGATACCACAATGTTGAAAAGCAAGTCTATTCCTTAGTAAGAGGAGTTAAGAAATTTTATCATTATATTTTCTAGAACAAGGTGTTTGCAATTATCCCAAATCTAGCAGACAGGACCCTATTAATGTAGAATGAGTTAGGAGAAAGAAGAGAAAAATGGGTCACTTTGCTACAAGAATATGACATGGAGATTCATCCCATGAAGCTAGTCCAAGGACAAACCCTCACTCGTACCATAGCAGAAATAGGACCCAAGCTCATAGTGCAGCAATACCAGCTGGAGGATGTTTCTCTAGGAGAATGGTACAATGACATACTCTATTATTTATTGAAAAAGTGCCCATCATGGCTACAAGGAGTATAGAAACATGCTTTAAGGTTGAAGAGAAACAACTACATGTTGCAAGGATCCATATTGTACAAGAAAGATCATGAAGGAATCTACCTCAGATGCCTGGGAAAGGAAGAAGCAACTAAGGTGTTGAAATAGTTTCGCAATAGGTTTGGCACTAGCCACGGATCTGGCCCTTCAACCGCTCATTAGATTTTGTGGGTTGGCTACTACTGGCCAACGCTATTCAAAGATGTATACAGCCATGTCAGATCTTGTCACGTCTATCAAACCGCCGCCACCTGAGAAAGGAATGTTGTTGTCACGTTGCAACCCGTCATGAAGGTAAGGCCTTTTGCTTAGTGGGGACTCAACTTCATTGGTTTGGTAAGCCCACCATCCTCTGTAGGCCATAGGTACATTCTAACCGCTTCTAATTATTGTACTAGATGGACTGAAGCAATAGCGTGTAGGCAGTGTAAACTGAAGTAGTCACTAATTTTCTAGAAAGTTTTATTTTAAATCACTTTGGTTTCCCATTTGCTTTGGTTTGTGACAATGGTTCCACCTTTTCATCCCTTAATTTTTCTAGTTTGGCCTTTGATTATCGGATCATGTTCAAATTCTCCTTCAATTACTATCCCCAGGGGAATGGCCTAGTTGAATCCACAAACAAAAATCTGTTGATTGTTATCTGAAATCTACCTTACTTGAACTCCAACTTGTCCTAGGACTAAACCCTTATTTGAGTCTCTTCACATCTATCTTGAGTTACACACAATACACATCATAAATACTCCTGACGAGCTATACGATAGTCATTATGAGGTTTTGACAAGCGAAAAATCTTAAGTCTGCTCTAGTGACCACTGTGATTTCCAAACCCATTATGAGCTTCAGTGCTTATGCAGTTGAGCAAAGAGTATCAAAATAAAATATCATAAGGAAGGAGAAAAGAAAATGTTGAAATTGGCAACTATGTGAGTGTGCGGACAACTCTATCAGGGCTATGGACACCTTACTGGTAGTGGAGCAATGTCCAAGTTACTTTTGGGGTTAGACAACTTACATAGCTTGCCTCAATTGATTGATTGTTGTTTTTTATGGTCTCTGAATGAAGGAAATGAACACACTACACACACTCCTGAGATTTTTTTGCGATCGGATTCACCCAAGGATTCTTTTCTTCTCGAGTATTTAATTTTTTTATGGAAATTGGCTTTTGGTTTACAAAACTAGAGATTCTGGTTTCCGAATGAATCCTAACCCCTAGAATGCTCGGGAGTGTTCTCCTAGAAGAGTCGCCATTTGTTGTGCCTATTGCACACTTACCCCATTCAGACCGGGGACCCCTCTTTCCTTTTTGGCTTTGTCGGGTCATTTTTGTCTTTTCCTCATTTTATGTGCCCCTATTTATGAGCTTGATATTGGCCACATGCTATAAATTCATTGCATTTCAAATGGCCAAAATCACCACTTCAAATTTATTGTCATTTGCCTTTTGCAGAAATCCCCTTGCAGGTTTCCCTTAGTATTTTTCCTTGGCATCCTTCAGCCCCTACAGACCTGCATTTGTGGGTCTCCCTTGGCAGGTCGTCATTGCTACTTCGTCACTAAGTAGCGGCTAACCTAGGGTGTTTGCCTGCATGGCGGGCCCCATAATGTCCATCATCCGAGTCTCTGCCAGTGGTCATGCCAAGTCAAGTTTTCGTAAACCCCATCTACCCTACCTACTGTCATACAAGAATTTATTACAATTCATTAATGGTAGTTCACCTATAAAACGGGGGGATCGAACCTATCATTTTCACCCTGGTTTTTAAAATTTTCAAACAATGAACCAAGAGCTCCAGCCCGTGCAAGATTATTCAACAAACTCAGATCGAATTTTCTCTACATTACACATGGTCTCAAAGGTAGGCACACTTTATTCTCTATTGTGTGATTAAATTCTAAGGTATTATGGTTTTGAAATGTATTAAAATTGTTGAAAGAAAACATAGTTCACACTCGGTGGTCTTGCCAAATTTTGCAAATCTTTATAAACAACCTACCTCCAACATCCAAACCCTTTGTGCCATCCTAAATTCACGAAAACTACACTATCACCTTCATGTGAATTCTCACTTTCCCCTTGTCGTTCTTTGTATGGTAGACAAACCCTTGCAACCCGCACGAGTGCTTCAATCGTTCTTAATGAAATTTGAAAAAGCTCAGAAAATGGCTAAGTTGTCCGCCTGATTGCAGGAACGCCCATGTAGGGTTCCCATTATACGTGGCCCCTGTTCTAGCATCGCTGATTAGTGGCCTAACCCTAGTGGCTTTCTGCATCCCAAGTTTCGCCCCTAGTGTCGCACCGAAACTTATAAGCTTAACACCTAGAAAATTGGTGAATTCAGAGTGCCCATGTGGGCTAGTTTGTGTAGACGAGCATCATCAGGAGTCTGCTTGTCGACCATCATTATCCTATGGACAAATCCTAGCATCTACCTACACTGCGAAATCCACTTCTCTCACTGCCGACCAGGTGTCTAAAATTCGCTAAGTCCAAACTCATTGCAATCTGCTACGTGTGGCTCACCATCCTTCAATCATTGTTGCTTAATAACAAAGCCTCCCTTGTCTTCCCACACTATGAGCTCCGCTTACCTCATCTCCTTCCCATCTTTAGGAATCTGCCAGGCCAAAATGATAAGTCAAAAACAATTGGGGGATGGTCTTTGCGGGTGGCTGCATGCAGATGGTCACTATTCCATTTTTGTTCCTTAAACAGTTGAATGCTCATGTCATTCCACATGACGAGTTCCACAAGAATTGTTTCCCTTCCACATCTCCCAAACAATTGAAACTATAAGGCTTAACTCACTAAGTTTGAAGTGCCCATAGGTCCCACAATGCAGAGCTCCTCCTATGAGTCTTCGTCCCCTAAACACTCCTATATAATGGCTGAACTTCGAACGCCCTTCAACCTCCCTATGCCCACACAACCCAAACTCGCAAAGGCATCAAGGCATAACCTAGTAATACCAAGTACCTTGTGACTCATTTTCGCATGTGTCAAACCAATTTTTGAGAAAGTCTCCCTCTTGATAGACAATGCACAAATCTCTCTATGGGTCACCACTTGTGGGATTTTGTGGATTCAGAGGCATTATTTAACTACCTTCATTCTAATATCTTCCGCCTAGGGGAAACCTGCATCCCTAGGCCCGCAATTCCCTAAATTACCCAAATAAGCTCTAAATATTGAATGATGATGAATTCAATGCTCTTTTGACAATCTATTAATGATCTAACGCTCGATCTATAGGATTTGACTAATATTCGCTTACATTTATATGTAAGCACACTTACTGCATCTTGTGTATGCAGAATTTATGGAAGCTACTACAAAGCCTTCTAAGAAGCCAATGCAGAAACTTGACAAGGGAAAGAAGCCTGCTTTCCTTCCTAGGGGAAAAGAAGAGAAAGAACAAATGAAGTATGAGTTTCACAGAGTTGAACACATGTCAAATCTAACCTCTAGCTGGGAGACGATCTTAAATACAGACTATGGGCACGTTAGTATAGATAAATTCTGGGAGAGAGTTATGTTGAACCCCAAAATAGATAGGGCCTTGAAAATCAAGAAGAGTGGCCTAGCTAAAGTGGTTGGTTTCCCTCTCACACTTATAGTTCCAGAGTTTATAATGGCTTACTGGGAGTGCTACCACTCTAATTGACCATGATGGAAGAGTATTGGCAGATTTGTTAGCAAATTCAATCAGCGAGACCTTTGGCATTCCAGTCTTCAACAAAATGGAAGAAGTAGAGAAAGGATTTACCCAAAATTTAGGGAAAATAGATCCTAGTATTAGGTGCAAACGAACAATCAACCAGTATTAGTTGAAGGATAAGAGGGAAAGTGCTACCAAAATTCCCCAAACACTATACTGGAGTGACTTCTTTGAGGAGTACCATGATCTAGTCACACTCTTGAGCAAAGTAAAGGGTTTTCCCATGGCTACATTCTTTGAAAACTAGAAGTTTTATTTTATAGAAGAGATCCTCAAAGGAAAGACAAGGCTCCATTGGGCAAAGATGATTAGTGACAACATGTATGATCAATTAATGGAAGTAAAGAAGACCTCTCGCTTCTTCATGACTTGCTATTTGGTCTACCTCCTAGTGGCCAAGTTCCCATATAAAGGATTGTTCAGCACTGGAGAATTGGCAACCAAACAAGGACAATTGAAAGTATACGATTGTTATCATCAACTACAATACAGGAACTTCAAGAGGGAGTACAGAAGACTAAATTATGCCTTCATCGGGCATATAATTAGACTCCTCGAGGGATATTTCGAAAGAAGGGTAACACACAGCGGAAAGCATTTGTGATGGATTTTGGATATTTGTTCATCTAGTTCCCCAAGTTCACCTACATTAGGGTTGAGGGATTCTCGAGAAGACCTTACAAGTTACCCTGCTACCCCAATGACAAGATTATCATGTTAGAGGTAACTAGATAGCTGCAAAATTCACATGCCTTGCTAAGCAACAAACATAGGGTTGTGGTCCCATATCCTCTTCACTCTTGGACAAGGTATGTATGCTTGCCCCGCTACCCAATGTGCAGAAAACTCAGAAAAGGAGTTGGTTGACAATAATCTTGACCTTCATATAGATAGAGGAAGAGTGGACCCCGAGGGTAAGTTGAAGAAATCGGTTTTGAGAGAGTATGCCCATCGATCTCACGTTGAAGACTTTTGGGCCAATCACAAAGATGACAAAGAGGTGTGGATGTGCCACTATATGAGAATGAATCTCGCATTTGCGAAATTAGTCAATTTGTTTCAAGTGCCAGACCAAGTTGTCGATGATGAAAACATGATAGATGAAAGATATGGTGCCTTGATGAATGCACCTTTATCAGTGATAGACTAGTCCAAAGAGGAGTTCACTAACCTGGACATTCTCACTCATCCTGTGGAGAACAAAACAAGATAATGGCTAGAAGAATAGATATCCAAATTAAAGGAACAAGGTTTTGAGCTCACATATGGGGAGCTCGAGGATGAAATGAGTAGTGAGATGGATAGTGTTGCTACTACGGAACCCTCTTGTGAGGCACCAAAATCCCCACCTGTTACAAGATCCAAAAAGAGGAAGGAGGTGCCTAAGCGTATTCCTAAGCCCAAAGTCTATACCAGAAAGACAACAGAGGGGCCACCTCCAATAAAGAAAGGAAGAACGGGGACATTCTTGTTATAAATGCAAACCATTCAAGAGGAAGAGTCTCATTCTGAAGAAGAAGAGTCTGAGCAACCTCATTTGCCACCACCGACCATTCCCACTTTCATTACCACTACTGCTACCACTCCACCTCCTTCGACTCGATCCTTTCCTATCTCGTCTCAACCTACGGTGGAAATCTTTGTCCACATTGCCTCCACCTCACCAACTTCCTTGGTGGTAGTGTTGGACTCTTCTTCCTCCACTACTTCCCCACTATCGACTTCTTCATTCCCACCTCCCTTACCTACTCTATCCAATTTTCCTCCTTGCATAATGACAACCACTATGACAATACCCACTCTATTGTACGCCTTCATGGAATATATGTAGAACGTGCTTGATGAAATCTCAAGGTAATCCTTGACCCCAAGGTTTAAGCTTTAATGGCTCAAATTTTTGCTACCTTGCCTCTTCCCCCACCACCTATAGAACCGCCAAAGATGGAAGCCACAATGCAAATCTCGAAAGAGATGGAGAAGCGACACACAAAACAACAAAGAGAGGTTGCAAAGTAAATCGCTGATGAGCCCAGGGATTCTGATAGGGATGATTAGTTTGAACATACGAAGGGTGGAAAAAGTGTAAATATCAATAATGTAGCTTTTGATGAAGAAGTACAGCAAGGCTCTAAGGATGAAGGAGATTATAGGATTAATGAGCCTTATTAGGTAGAAACCTCGGATCAAGAGATAGATGAGGAGCTTACCCATGAGCACAAAGATGTAAGTGAAGAGGAGAACCCTGAGGAGCATCACTCTAAAGAAGAAAAAGAAAATACCGATACAAATGTGGAGATCCTTGAGGAGCCTCCATGAACCAGCCAAGAAGAGGGTCTGAGACAAGAAGGAATACATTTTAAAGAGGAAGTTCTTCCTGAGAAAAAAAAAGGAAGGAAAGAAGAAGAAAACATGAAAGAAAAGGATGTCAACCCTAAGAAGAGTGTCGAGGCATAACTTGAAAAGGATAAGGTGGCTTCCATGCAACAACAAAGCATCATTGAAGAGAAGGTAAATCCTACTGAGCCAGATAGAGGAAAGGCTATGCAGATAGAAGGCTCAGATGAAGAGGAAAAGGATGAGGGGAAGATCCCTAGTGATGAGGAAGATGAGTAGGACAAAGAGGAAGGTGATCATGAATCACCCAAAGGTCAAACTAAGATGCCTGACTAGCTAGAGCACCAATTGGAAAAGAAGAAAGCTCCTATGGTCGCCAACCCAAGGGCAAGATTAGAGGCAATCTTGGCATAGGCTCAAATGAGAACTAGAAAAGAGAAGAAGCCCAAGGTCCACTCTCACATCACAGTAGATGCCTTTGGGTCCTAGACAATACAAATTTCCACTACAATAGCAGGAAAGGATACAAGTGCCATTCAGGGGAAAGAATATCAAATTTCAACAATCAACCTAGGTTTGGTGACCCGTGAGCAAAAAATTGGCGACTTGTAGGGGTTGATGGCCACCATTGTGCTACAAATGAACAAAGATCAGTCCACTAAGAGGGAGTTGAAAGCACAGGTAGCAAACCTCACCGCTTACATTCAACAGTTGACATCTACAAAAGAGGAATCTCCAATAGAATCATCAGTACCACCCTCAATGCTTTCTAAAGAGGATATCAGTAAGATGGAGAAGAGGAATAACTAGACCAAGTCCATGACTGCTTGGTTCAATAAAGTGGTATCCACTGGTGACAAAGGGATTGATCATGTTGTCACAATGTACAATAAGTATCGAAGCCTAATAAGTACTTGTAAGGAGTTTCTAGAAACATATAGGATCACTTATCCTAAATTGGAGTGCATCCTCAAGCTTTCATGATACATCTAGGAAAAGGAGCTGGAAGTACCAAAGGAAGATCATTGGCTGATAGAAACCTAGCTAATGAACCTGGATTATAGGAAGGAAGTTCTGGAAAATGTATTGCATGAACTTGAGGTTGACCATGAATGGGTCACCGAACATTGGGCAGATAGTATTGACTATCTGAAGTTAATGATAGATTTTGAGATGCCTACCTTAGAGCTAGATCCAGAAAAGATCAAGCCTTTGTTTCGTAAGAAAATAGAGCAAGGAGCTAGTGACATGCTATCACCAGAATTTATGGATTTTTCTACGAGAGCCTTCATGTGAACAAAGTAGATGATTGAGGCTGCCTCAAATTATACAGAGAATCGGCAAGAAATTATAGAAAGAATCAAAGGATGTCTTTCCATATCCTTAAATCTGAGCTCTCTAAGGAGAAGAAGCTTATAGCTATATTTTGCGAGTTTGCAGAATATGAAAATACTCAAAAGGTAGCTAAAAAATCCCATCATAGATGATGAATATTTTTCAAAGTAGCTATAAAGGATGGCAACCACTACAGGACAAAAATACTATAGTGTCAGGGTCACTAGATAACAAAATAAGGAAAAATACAAAGATGTATTTTATATTGTCATATATTTGGGGGTAGGTGAAACCCTAATGTAAAATGAATCTAAGCCGCAAAATGAAAGTCAATCTTGTCAATTCATTTTTCTTTTGGAAAACTATAAATAGGGGTCTCCTCTCATTTTCAAAGAGAGAGTTGAGATGTTGTGTAAAGGCATGCTACAGAAAATTAATGAGAATAGCATTGTTTGATGGTTTCTTATGTTTTCTTCTCATGTGTGCATGATTCATTCTCCCAGCACTAGATTTTAGCTTTGTTGTTTTAGTTTTAAGTTGCTTTAGCTGTTAGTTTATGTTGCACTTTAATAGTGAAGAATGTTGTGGTGTTGATATCTTCCTTGCTCATACTTTTTGCTGCCTATTGATGATAAACAACTATGTAAAGTTAGTTTGAGCATTATTTTATTGTTGCACTTAATTTCATCTATTTTTCATGCTTAATGGAGAATGGATGGTTGAAAATCTGTAGACCTTAGAAGATTGCACTTTTTTCATGAGACTGTAGGTTGATCTTAGTTAAGTAGAACTAGTTTTAGGAAGGTTGTTCACTGTAGCATCCTCTATTATTACTGTTCAACATTAGTTTCCCATTTAGGAAACTTCTTACCCCTTTTCCCTTTTGAATTTTCTTTGAAGGTTGAAGTAAGAAAAAGTTCTAGCATCATCTCAAAGCCAAATTTGATGGGTAAAGAGGAGTTCTAGACTATTGTCCTGAACTTGCAGTAGTTGTACACTACATTTCTAGAACTTACAAAACTCCTTTTGTAGATCCTATTCCCTCCAAGCTTAGTCAACTGTAAATGCCCTTTGTGATTACCAACAAATCACATCAACCAACTGAACTATTCCAAGCTTAGTCATGACTTGACACCCGAGAGACCTTTGGGTGATTTCTAAAAATTAATTATAGGAATTACCTTTCAAGAGAGGCATTGCACTTGTGCATTGTCTGTTTTGAGAAGTGCTAAAACACCCATCAACAAGGGGTAGAAATAACAATAGAAGAAGATCGAAATCAGCAAGGAGATCAATGTCAAGGGGTTAGAACTAGAAGCTATTGGTTTTGTGGAAAAGAAGGTCATACGAAGAAGAATTGTTGGTCATACAAAAAGGTGCAAAATCAATCAAAGGGCAGCGAAGTGAACACCACATATGAAAAAGAGGACTGTAGTGTTCTAGTTTTTTCAAAGGGTGAAACTACAGTGGATTCGTGGGTGTTGGATTCTAGTACATCCTTTCATGCAACCTCATGTTAGGATGCTTTTCAAAACTATCAAGAAGGTAAATTTGATAAGGTGTATCTTGGTGATAATAAGGCATGTGCAATTGTTGGCAAACATGATGTAATGTTAAAGTAGAAAAATGGAAATAAGTGGTTGTTGCACGATGTAAGACATGTTCCAGAGCTAAAAATAAATATGATTTCAGTGGGATGGCTAGATGCTCAAGGGTGTAGAGTCACCTTTGATTCAAACAAATAGAAGGTGACCAAAGGAGCATTGGTGGTTGAAAGAGGTAGAAAATTAGGCACATTATAGGTGCTAGATAGTCTAGTTGAAGTGGGAGCATCGATGACACTTATGGACAGCAAGACAAAACTATGGCATAGAAGGCTCAGGCACATGAGCAAGAAGGGGCTTGAAATCTTGCTCAAAAGGAATCATCTTTCAGGTTTAAAATATGTGTACTTAGACTATGTGAGCATTTTCTATATGGCAAACAAAGGCGGATCAGCTTCTCGAAGATCGGACATGATAAAAAGACAAGGCCTTTGGAGCTTGTGCACTCCGATGTGTTCAGTCCCATAGAGGTAACCTCGTATGGAGGAGCTAATTATTTTGTTACCTTTATTGATGATTGCACACGAAAGGTATGGATTCACATACTCAATAGGAAATCAAAGGTATTTACCAAATTCAAGATTTTTAAAGCTATTTCTGAAAATCAAACAGGGAACAAGATTAAATGTTTGAAAACCGATAATGGGGGTGAATTTTGTTCTTCGAAGTTTGATGGATTTTGTGTAAATAATGGTATTCAGCACATTAAAGTGGTGCCATTCACACCTCAAGAAAATGGCGTAGTAGAGAGGTTGAATCATACAATTCTTGAGAGGGCTCGAAGCATGCTCTCTAATGGAGGTTTAAATAAAGAATTTATGGAAGAGGCAATTAATATAGCAATGTATTTAATTAATCACAGCCCCTCTTCTAGATTGGACTTTGATTCTCTAGAGGAAAGATGGATTGGAAGGTGAATTTCATATAAACATCTACGGGTGTTTGGTTACGAAGCATTCGTTCATGTTCTGAAAGAGAAGTGAACAAACCTAGAATTCAAATCTAAACGGTGCATTTTTGTCAGGTATGGTGAAGATCGGTATGGTTTCAGGTTATGGAATCTCATGATGAATAAATTGATTTGCAGTTGAGATTTTTTTTTCAATCAAAAGATATTTCCATGTTTGCACAAACATACTAGCTCAGTGAATGAATTTGTTCCTATCAATTTTTTTGGGAGTGGCAGAGACTCAAAGTTTTCACATTCAAATCCAAATTTGGTGTCTTCTTATTTTCCTATGTAGCCAACATTAAATCTTGCCCGTGCCAATTTCCCTGTTTCCTCGTCTTGTGTGAATAACATATCATTACACAAGAATCATGTGTGTGAGGTATGTCCAATTCAATTTGGTTTTGAATCTTCACCATATCTTAATCCACAAGTTTCAAATTCTAATAAGAAAATTTTAGTTTTCAATTCGTTGCCATGTCAATCAAATTCCATGCGTTCCTTTGTTGAACCCATCCTTGCCACTTCAATGTCTCCTATTGACATTTCAAATCTCATGCCACTCTTTAATGCACCTTTTCCATCACTTTATTCATATGAAACAAATCCGATACCCATGCAATTTTCAAAGTCACCCCTCCCTACCTCCTCATCGCGGTTTGCTTTGGGATCAAAAATTTCAACATGGCCTTTAGCTGCCTCATTGCTGCCTTGTGAAAACTCATTGATGCCTTGTCAAATTTCAAATTGCTACCTTTTGAATGCTCAATGCAGCCTTTAAAAACTCCACCTCTATTTCTCTCTCATGCATTGGGAATTTTCCTTCATTTGTTAGTTATGATGTGAATGGTGGATTGCAGATTATATATGTGTTTGAATTCTCTACACAGTAGTTGTTTACTCCCATGCAATCCTCAAAAACTCTTGCCCCTGCTCATTATGTGCGACCTCCTTGCAACAGTGAGACAACATAGATTATGGCATAGGATATGTGTATTAATCTTCCCCCTCACAATTCATCAAATCAATTGCCTTTGAATATTCAATCAAAGCAACAAATGAATAGTCCAACACAGGCTATATCAACCAGTGAAACATTAAATCTACCATTGTTTTCATCTTCCCCTATCTCTGTTCATGATGAAGCTATTGATTATAATGTTTTCACTCAGAATTTCATGCCAATTTCAAATGCAATGCAAAGGTAAAATGATAACTTACAAGAACAAGGTAATGTGCAAGAAGTGATTCCTCAAGTGTGGAGGTCTACCCGAAAGCATCAACCTTTGACAAGGTTTGACGATTACAAATTGTTAATCTTAAATCAATTAGAGCATGCAACTTTTAAAGAGGCTTGCAATGATGTTTATCGTGAGAAGTGGTTGGATGATATGCGAGAAGAAATGGATTCACTAATGGAAAATCATACTTGGGATTTGGTGAAGCTTCCATCCAATCAGAGAGCTTTGAAAAATTGATGGGTATATAGTTTGAAAGAGGAAGAAGGAGGCAAGAAATAATATTAAGCATATTTGGTTGTCAAAGGGTATGATTAGCAAAAAGGTATTGATTTTAATGAGATTTTATCTCTAGTTGTCAAGATGACTACCATGAGAGCAGTTTTGGGTTTGGAAATGATATACGATGTTGAGTTGGAGCAACTCGATGTGAAGACAGTGTTCTTACATGGTGACATAAATGAGGAGTTATTTATGCATTAGCTAGAAGGTTTTGAGCAAAAAGGTAAAGAGGATTTATATTGCAAATTGAGGAGTTTGTATGGGCTCAAGCAAGCCCCATGGAAATGGTACTTGAAGTTTGATTCATTCATGGTTGAGCAACACTTCACATGATGTGAATCTTATTAGTGTGTGTATTATAAGTTTTTGGATAATGGTGAGTTCATTTTATTGTTGCTCTATGTTGATGACATGCTTGTTACCGATTCTAGTATGAGAGTTGTTTGTGATTTGAAACAACATTTAGCTAGATAGTTTGCAATGAAAGACTTAGGGGCGAAAAAGAGGATACTTGGCATGACTATAATTCAGGACAGGCATAAGAGATAAATCAAATTGTCATAAGAAAAGTACATTGACAAGGTGTGGACAGATTTCATATGAAGGGTGCTAAGCCTGTGAGCACTCCCCTTGCTGATCACTTTCGTTTGTCATCTAAAATGTGCCCCAAAACACCTTAGGATCAGGAAAACATGAAAGGTATTCCCTATTCTTCAGCGGTTGGGAGTCTCATGTATGCGATGGTGTGCACTCATTCGGACATTGCTCATGCAGTGGGAGTAGTGAGCATATTTATGAGAAATCAAAGCAAGACTCATTGGGAAGCAATGAAGTGGATACTATGGTATTTAAAAGGCACTTCAAACTATGTTTTGTGTTTTGGAGGTATAAATGCACAACTGCATGGTTTTTTTACTCTGATATGGCTAGAGACTTGGACAAATAGAGGTCTACAACAGGATATGTGTTCACATTTGTCAGGGCAGTGATCAGCTGGGTTTCACAATTGCACTCACTGAAGGTGCAAAGGAGATGATTTGGTTACAACAACTGTTGGGAGAGTTGGGTTTCAAACAACATTTTTCACTCTTTTTTGTGATAGCAATAGTGCTATTCACTTGGCAAAGAACTTGGCCTTTCATAATCGGACTAAACACATTGAGTTACGCTATCATTTCATCTAGAATGTTCTTGAAGAAGGCAAGCTAAAAGTGGAGAAAATTGACACAAAGGCCAATCCGACAAATGCATTGATGAAGATTGTATTAAGGGATAAGTTCGAGTTTTGTAGGACTTCTCTCAGCATTTTCAAGATGTGACAATAGGGGAAAGTGGGGGAATATCTCTGAGTTTGCAGCAGATGTTGGACTTCAAGTGGGAGATTGTTGGGTGTTGAAACCCAATGGTCATCTTATCCATTGGTTATTTTTCCCTCCAAATGATTTATCTTGAAATTCTATGCTATTTGTAAATATTATTTTTTTAATAAAAAAGGGTAAAAACTTTACTAATCAACTAGAGTAGTACAAAGCATAAAGCAGTAAGGAACCCAAAAGGGTCAAGAACCATCATACAAGAAATCAGAAAGCATTCATGCAACATCTCATATCCTCAATAAACCAACCCTCGAAATCCTAGGCAAGATCCCTTGGTAAACTATCCCAATAATCCACCAACCAAGTAACATTCTTCTCAGAAGCCCATTTAGCCAACCTGTTAACCACCCTATTCCATTCATGAGGGATATGAGAGAAGGTGATAGAATCCAATAATTATCCAAGACTAGTGATTTGCGTAGCCACCCCCGCAACCTTCCAACTAACATCCTCAAACTGTCGTCTATTTATCAAGTCTACCACCACCTGAGAATCTAACTCACAGATAATCCTTTTCCAGCTAAGGGCATATGCCCTCTTCAAATCCAAAATAATTGCCAAGGCCTCCATAAGTTTATTAGAGTGTTGCCCCCTATACTCCAAAAAGAAGAACACAACCACCCCAAACCTATCTTTTCCCACCCCACCAAAGCCAGCGTGCCCAGGATTACCCCTTGAAGACCCATCCGTATTGATTTTCAAAACTCTAGTGGGAGGAAGCATCCCATGCTCCACCCTGAAGACCTTCCCTCTAGAACACTTGCCTCGCCCAATATTGGGCCTTCTAGTACCACCAATAGAAATCCCCAAATTATGAATTACTCCAGTATCTTCGAGATCCACCAGGACTAAAAGGTCAAATTTAGTATACAAAGTCTCCTGCAAGGCCCCAAGAATATAAGGCCAAACTTGACCTACCAGTAAATTCTTTTCTAGAAAGATCTTGTGGTTGCGCTCCAACCAAATGTGTCAAATAATCAGATTGGGACCAATAGGCCACACTATGTGCAAAAATAAAGTCTTCACTAGAATGGACCCAATGTTCCGCCAAAACTCCTCAAGAGAAGAGGGATGCTTGCATAGAAAATTCCAAGCCCCCAACCAAAAATTCCAAATAGTCCTAGCAAAGGGGCACTAAAAGAAAAGATGAGGAATAGTCTCAACATCTTTTAGACAAAGGAAACATAATGAGGGACCTTGGAAGCCCCACTTACAGAGGTTATCCCAAGTCAAGCACCTGCCATACACCACCAACCAAGAAAAGAAATTACATTTTGGCCAAGAGAATTTATTCTAAATATTTTTCCACCAAGGAACCTCAACACTGCCTAAGGCATGCCTGTCCAAAACACAATACCCTAAAGCAATAGTACACTTCCATTTAGGACCTAGACCCCAAGCCAGCACATCCCTCTTTGGAAGAGAACAACAGACTTTATCATCCAAAATAGAGGAAAACTCCCTCCTTTCCTCCAAAGATCCACCCAGGGGCCACTCCTGCATATCCTTCCACTGGTAGACAATAGTTTTCCCTAGAGCCTGAGGGGCTTTAAAATACATCACTCTACTCCAACTAGCCTAAACAAAAATCCTACTTAAATCCTCCAAGTGAGGATGTGAGGAAAGAATAGGTGGGAAACCATCCCATGAGTTATGCCAAAAAAGAGCATCAAAACCTTTGTTGCAGATCCAAAACAGACCATGTTTAACCAGCATGGCTCCCCTCTTTAGAGTATCCCAGATCATAGAACCTTTCCCCAAAAGACTAAATCGAGGAACCTTAGTGCCATCCACCCCCTGAAGGTACTTAAAGGTAAGGATCCTAGCCCAAGACCGATGCTAGTGTGAACACCATCTCCAGTACAGCTTAGCAGCCAAAGCTTGCCCATTCCAATCTGCCCTGTGCAATCCCAAACCACCATCCTACTTTGGCCGAGAAACAACTTCCCACTTAATTAAGCTCCACTTCCTTGAAAGGAGATTACCCGACCAAATAAATTTCCTATAGAGCCCCTCAAAATATTTGATAAAACTTGAGGGAGCAACTTCATCACAAAGCATTTGTATATAGGTAGGTCCTGTACCATAGACTTCAATAGAGTAACTCTACCAGCAATAGATAGCCATCTATAGTTCCAATGGCAAACCAGCCATCAGAATTTATCAATCACATCCTACCAAAAATTCCAAGGAAGCAGGTGCACATCTAAAGGGATACCAAGATAGATAAAGGGAAGCTTTCCCACTTGAAACCTTAAGATCCTGGTAATACATTGTTGGATAAGCATGTGGGTATTAAAGAAATAAATGCAAGACTTGCTTTCATTTATGCTTTGACTTGAGGTAGCCAAGCAACAATCCAACGTTTGTCAAAAAGCAACAACTTCAGCCACCTTACCATCGCCCATCAAAGCCAAGTCATCCACAAACTGAAGATGGGTTTGCAGAGGGAGAGAGTTGCTCCACTTCCATCCTTGAATGAGCCCATTTTTAACCCAAGACTTAACAAACCTCCCCAAACCGTCAACCATCAAGATGAACAAATATGGGGATAAGGGATCCCCTTGCCAAAGACCTCTAGAAGCACCAAACAGATCAGAGGCCTCTGCATTTATGAGAATGAAGAAAGAGGATGTCATCACACAACTCATAACCCAATCAATCCACTCCATATTGAACCCAAAGGCTCCCAGAATTTTGGTCAAAAAACCCCACTTAACTCTGTCATATGCCTTAGCCATGTCCAACTTTATAAACATGGATTTTTCCTTCGAAGAGGCCATGTAATGAATAGTCTCAACCACAATAATCATACCATCCAAAATATATCTACCCACAATGAATCCCCCTTGTTATTTTGAGATCAACTTATCCAACCATGGCTTCAGATGCTCAGCAATTAGCTTTGTGATGATTTTATATGCCACATTACACAAAGAAATTGGTTGAAAAAGATCCAAATAATCAGCACCCTCATGTTTTGGGATAAGAGAAAGAAACATGGCATTTATGGCTCTCAACATTTGTTTATTCGTTAAAGATTCCTACACAACCTCCAACATATCAAGGTTTATCACGTCCCAAAATTCCTGAAAGAACTCTGTCGAAAACCTATCTGGACCAAGAGCCTTCCCTTTTTTCAATTGAAACACCACCTCCTCCAACTCCTTCAAAGAAATAGGCTTAAGAAGAGAGGCATTCATATCTATAGTCACCAAAGGAGGAATACAAGCCAAGATAGAAGCTTCTTCCTCACAAGCAAGCAGGGTATCTTCAAAAAAGAGAGCAAAGAAAAAGTGAACTGCCTCACTAGAAATCTCCAATGAGGAAGAAAGAACAGAACCCTCAGGAGAGCGAAGAGAAGAAATAATGTTACCCTGTGTTTGAGCCTTTACCGAGTTATGAAAGAAGGAGGTATTCCTATCCCCTTCCTAAAGCCAGTCAACATGAGCCTTCTATTTCCAAAACATTTCTTCACGAAGCTCCAATTCCTCTAGCTCTTTAACTGCACTATCCTCTAACCTGCTCAAATCTGCAGCCAGACCCTGATCTCGAATTTTTCCTGGTAATAGGATCCAAGCACTCCTAGGCAGCCCTTTTCTTTTGGAACACATTTCCAAACTAATACTTATTTGAATGTTTTAGTTTATACTTCACATATTGAAGCCTCTTCACAAAGGAGTACATAGTTGTACCAAAAGTTGGTCATCCTTCAATCCACCATCAAGAAACTAGATTAAGAATACTCTCCTCCTTGTGCCACATAAGTTGAAATCTAAAAGTTTACTTCCTAGAACCACCATCTAGATGAGCAGATAATTTAATCAACCAATGATCTGATTGCCGCCAATCTAAAATTTCAAAGCTTGACAACCACTTGTCACCAACCCAAAAATTGGAAACCAGAAACCTATCTAATATTTTAGAAATCGCTTCATCCCCATGCCTCCTATTATTCCAAGTAAACATGCAATTTAGAGGTTTAATATCCACCAGCCAAAGCTGAGTCAAATTCTCCCTAAGAAGATCAGAGGAGGGGTCCAAGCGAGGCACTCCCCCCTTTTCTCCTCGAGAAAGGCAGTTGCATTGAAGTCACCTGCCATAATCCAGGGAAGGAAGGGATCCAATGATCTCATAAAATTGATATGAGACCACAAGAAAATCTTACCAGGGACATTTGTTAGAGCATAAATGTTGGAAAGAAAAACTTTTTCCCTCATCTCCAAAATAATTACAATAAGAGAAATGGAGAATCTACTAGAGAACCACCGAATAGGAGAGATTCAACGAGCATCCCAGAAGCAAGTAAGACAACTAGAGCTCCCCTACACACCCACACACTGACATAACCCTCTATTCCAAACCTTAGATGCACTCTACAACATACTATCCACAAATAATTTTGTCTCTTGAAGGAAAACCAAATCTAGAGAATTAGCACGAACCAAGTCCCTAATAGCCTTTTGTCTAGGGATGCTATTCATAACCCCCCACATTCCATGATAGCATGACCATTGCGAAGGGTGAGAGAAGTGAGTATCCAATGTCTTCACCGACCCATATTCAACCAACGTCTCACCGGCCAACTTAAATTTCTCTTGATCTTTCTTCCTACCCACCTTTTGGGACTTATCAGGAGCACTCTTTTTTAGGGGCTTTTTTTGCACACCCAAAATAGGGGAAGAAGCAAAAGCTTTACTCTTTCCAGAATCTGTAGAACCCGAACCTCCAGCAGGGCAAGCACCAACAATAGTAGAGACCAAAGAAGTACCAGCCAACACACAAGGATCCCCAAGTCCAACATCAAGGGAGGGAACCAAATAATCCTTCACTTCCCCAAGAGCCTCCATAGGGCCAAGAACCAAAGATGTAATAGCCATAGGCTTAGGATTATGAGCAGTAAGAGGAGGAGCATCTACATGCATGTCAGGAGATATCCCCTCCTCGTGAACTAATTCATCTAGCACATCAAACCTGTTAAACATCCCCTCCTCATGGCGATCCCAAAAAGTCCTCTTCTGACCTCAGCCTTTGTTTTGAGGCCTAACAAGCACAAACCCATCCTTATCTGGAGTCACCCCCTACATGGGCCCTTTTCCCTTTTTGGATCTTAGATTTGATGGAGCCATCTCGTTACCTGAGTTACCTACACTAGGAGCACATGGACACCTCCTCTGAAGATGGCCATACTCTTGGCATAAATGACATCTAAATGACAGAGTTTCATAATCTAATGGTTGAGTCCAAGAACTAGACCCCACTGTCAGATCAATAGAGTCAGGAAAAGGTTGACTCAAATCAATCTCCACATGTTATGAAATAACTTGCACAATAGAAGAATATGATATGAAATATGCTACAAATACTTGATAATAACTGAGAATAGCAAGCCACTTCGAGGGGGAAAACCTCCAAATATCTCTAATGAGAACACACTTCACAACTTGATGATGAAATAAGACTCACAACCTCCTATATATACCTATTTATGCCAAGGATATCACCTACGCTGACTTAGACACACCTATATAAGACTTAGGCCGACCTAAACAACTAAATAACAATATACTAATGATAATATGACTTAATAGAGAGTTAAGATAGCCACAAGCCGACTATTCATAGCCTGATGTACACTAATATTAAGGGCGTAGCATGCCCCCCTTCTTCAAAGAAGCATTTTCCTTAATGCTAATCAAGTTTGGATACTTTTGAATGAACTCCTCGTCCTCCCATGTGGCATCTTCAACTAGTAAATTCTTCCATTGGATGAGATACTCAGTGAGAATTCTATTCCTCAGCTTCTTTGTGCGTGTTTGATGAATGCACTCTAGTTCCAAAATGATTCTTCCTTCTTCAATGAGCTCTGGTAGTGTTGTTTGAGTGGGAATATTATGCCCAATGACCTTCTTCAAACAGGAAGCATGAAAAACTAGATGTATCTTTGTTTTTGGTGGCAACTCAAGCTTGTAGGCAACACTACCAATTTTTTGCATGATTTGGTATGGACCATAATACCTTGGAGACAACTTATTATTCTTTTTTTGTTTCTTTAGTGATATTTTCTTATAAGGCTGCAATCTCAAGAAGACCCAATCCCCAACTTCAAAACTTCTTTCACTACGATGTTGATCTTCATGTTGTTTCATTCGATTTTGGGCCATGGCTAAATTTTCCTTGAGTCCTGAAAGTACTTGTTGTTGATGAAGCAAGTGGTCTTCTACTGCCTAAACTCTTGGGGACACCTTTATTGATGATGTGATGGAAGGAGGATGATATCCACAAAGTGCCAAAAATTGAGACATTTTTTATGAGTTATGAAAAGAAGTGTTATACCACCATTCTGCAAGTGGTAGCCAATCTACCCACTGAGACTATTTCTCTAAAGTGAAACAACGTAGATATCCTTCCAAACACTTATTAACAACCTCATTTTTCCCATCTGATTGAGGGTGGTATGAAGAGCTATGAGCCAATTGAGTACCCAAACATGAGAATAAATCTTTCCAAAAGTGACTAGTGAAGATAGGATCACGATCACTAACAATAACCTTAGGTGTACCATGTAGCTTTTGGATATTCTCCAAAAAATCTTTTTCCACTGCACTTGTTGTACAAGGATGTGCTAATGCAATGAAATGTGCATATTTAGTGAGTCGATCAACTACCACCATGATGAAATTATGACCTTTAGATTTGGGAAGCCGTGTGATGAAGTCCATGGATACCTCTTCCCAACGCTGGCTAGGAATAGATAAGGGTTGCAAGAGACCTGGTGTCTTAATTGTCTCCCCTTTATGCCTTTGACAAACCAAACATTCAGCCATAAATTTTTGAACATCACCCTTTAGCCCTTCCCAAAAAAAATCTTGCTTGACTCAATGATATGTCTTCAAAAATCCTGAATGACCACCCACTAGAGACCCATGCAACTCTGTGAGAATATTGTTTTTAAGAGTGGAATTCTTGCAGAGATACAAATGCTTTTTATACCAAAGAGTGTCTCCCTTCCAACAAAACTTATCTAAACTACTAGGATCACTTTTTAATTGTTCGGTGAGATTACTTGTTGCAACATCATTTTTCCACTCTGCTTTGGCTTCCTCCAGCCAATTTGCTTGTAATATTGAAAGGGCACACAATAAGGCTTCATCTTTCTCATCCTTCCTTGAAACTACATCTGCGACAATATTTTCTTTCCCTTTCTTATATACAATCTCAAAGTCATATCCTAACATCTTAGTGACCCATTTTTGTTGCTCTTCAAAAGATAGTCTTTGTTCCAAAAAATATTTTAGGCTATCATGATTTGTCTTAACCTTGAAGTGTCTACCCAATAGATAAGGCCTCCATTGTTTCACTACATGGAGGATTGCTAGCATTTCCTTCTCATAAATAGGTTTTAGTTGATTCTTACCTTTTAATTGATGACTCTCAAAAGCAATTGGTCAACCTTCTTGCATGAGCACTGATCTTATCCCATTTCCAAAAGCATCACATTCCACAATTCCTTGGTGAATTCAGGAGTGGCAAGCACTGGAGTTGTACACATAGCCTCCTTCAATCTCTCAAATGTTGTATTGGCAGACTCGTTCCAATGAAAAGAATCCTTCTTCAATAGAGTGGTGAGAGGTGCTGCTATACGACCATAATTATTCACAAATCTTCTATAGTACCCTATCAATCCCAAGAAACCTCTCAATTTCTTAATGGTTTTTGGAATAGGCCATTCCATGATAGCCTTAATTTTGTTAGGGTCCACCTTTACTCCATGTGAAACTATGTGTCCCAAATACTCCACCTCTATAAGACCAAAAGCACACTTGGATGGCTTAGTATAGATTTTATGATCTTCAAGTATTTGTAATGCTTGGTCCACATGTTGCAAATGTTCTTCCCAAGTCTTGCTATAAATCAATATATCATCAAAGAATATTAACACAAACTTTCTCAAGAACTTCTTAAAAATGGAATTCATCAAACTTTGGAATGTAGACGGTGCATTGGTAAGACCAAATGGCATCACCAAAAATTCATAATGACCCTCATGAGTCCGAAATGCTGTCTTAAAAATATCTTCCTCCTTAATCCGAATTTGGTGATAACCAGATCGAAGATCTAACTTGGTAAAATACATAGCTCCATTCAATTCATCTAGCAAATCATCAATGACTGGAATTGGAAACTTATCTTTAATGGTGTACATGTTGAGCACTCTATAATCTGGACACATGCACCAAGTATCATCCTTCTTACGTACCATCACCACAGGTGAGGAGTAAGCACTTTGGCTATGCCTGATAATTCTTGCCTCTAGCATCTCTTCAACATTTTTTTCTATCTCACTCTTTTGTATGTGTGGATACCTGTAAGGCTTGATGTTTGGTGGTTGGATCCTTGGGACTAACTGTATGGCATGATCATGATCCCTCTTAGGAGGAATTCCTTTAGGCATATCTCCAAGAACAACTGAGTGACGATCAATTATAGCTTGCAAATCTGATGAGTAGGAGCATTAGATTGAGAGACTTCTAATGAACATAGTTTGGCCACAAATCCATCCACTCCTTTCTTAAGAAACTTTTGCATTTGATGAGAGCTTACCATTTGTGGGGATTTTTCCTTCAACCCCCTTAGCTCTACTAGCCTTCCTTCTGATTTAAATCTCATGAATAGTTCTTGGAAGTTCATCTCAATTGTTCCCAATGTAGTAAGCCATTGTACTTCCAAAACAATATTGTTGCACCCATGGATATCGCATACATTGGGGTATCAAGTTGATAATCTCCCATGGATAATTTAATGCTATGACACTTCCCTAAACAACTAACTATACCACCATCTGCAATCAAAACCTGAAACTCTGGAGCTGGATATATAAAACAATTTAGACGAGTAGCTAACTTTTTGTTGATGAAATTATGAGTACTACCTAAGTCGATCAACACTGTTACCTTTTGCTTCTTTAAGAACCCCACCACCTTGAGAGTTTGTCGAGCACTGAAGCTTGAGAGTGCATGAAAAGAAATGATTGGTTGAGAATCATGTGATTCCTCATTTGACTCCCTTTCATCCTCTAGTATGGGTTCCTCCTCTTCTTCCTCACTTGGACCTTCAATATAGAACAATTTCTTTTCACTACATTTATGTCCTCGACTGTATTTGCTATCACAATTGAAACACAACCCTTTTTCTCTTTTCTCCTCAATTTTTTGTGGAGTCAACTTAGTAGGTTTTGTTGAATATCCTTTCTCTCTTGTCACATTAGCCCCTTGCTTCTTAGGAATCAAATACTTCTCCTCTACCCTGTGTGCTAAGATAAAAGACTCATTTATGGAACTAGGGTTAAACATGCATACCTCATGCTGAATGTGATCATTGAGACCACCCAAGTATAAGTCATTCAAGTTTTCCTCCGTAATTGTATCCACTCTTAAGGATAGATTTTGGAATTGTTGAATATAATCCTTAACTGATCCTGTTTGTTGAAGTTTAGCCAGCTGGCTGAAGAAGTTGTTTGTCACACTATTGCTATATTGTGCTTGGAGTTCCTCTGTAAAAATTGACCATGAGACAGTGAGCCCCTTTTTCCTTTGATGAGTGCAAAGCCAATGATACCAAATGAATTGATCTAGTTCTAGATATAGGGAAGCCATCGTGACCTTTTTATCCATTTGGGATTTGGTGTACTTCAAAAAAATTCTCCATTTGGTTTATCCATGTTAGAGGATCCTTGCCATCGAACTTGTGCATATCCACCTTTGGAAATAAATTCCTAGATCCCATAGGAGTACTAAAGCTTGTGTCAATGGTAGCTGACCTAGAATTTTCACCTTGGGCGCTTGAGAACTCCTTTCTTGGTTCAGCCATTTAGGTGCTTAACATGTTTCGCATGTTCGATATATCTCCTCTTAGGTCACACATATCCATCTTAATTGAGGAAATTTCTTCCTTGACCTTATTTATTTCCTCATTAGGATTAATATCCTCTATTGTTACCCCATCCTTATCAAGAGTCTTCCCTGGAGTGACAACATTCTTTTTACCCCTTGTTGTAGGCCTCGTCATGATGGAAACCACTAATGTTAAAATAAATCACACAAATGAAACTAAAATTCTCTAAAAATTTTACTGTAATCTCCTTTAGTATGTCTTCAAAAACCCAATAAAAATCAAACTCCAATTTAACAAGATGTACGAGATATGTAGATTCCAAAAAAATAGTGTAGAAACCCTAATTTTGTAATAATTCGCTTAATTCTACTCCAATTATTATAAAATATAGACTGTAGCTTCTTCAATATGTTCTTCAAAAACCCTTTAAAAATTAGAAAACAATTCGCCAAAATATGAAAGATATTCTCTTCCCAAAATCACCTCCAAAATTGAGAAAAACCTTGCCTCTACGATGCCAAGATCATGCTATGATACCACTTGTTATGAAATAACTTGCACAATAGAAGAATATGATATGAAATATGCTACAAATACTTGATAATAACTGAGAATAACAAGCCACTTCGAGGGGGAAAACCTCCAAATATCTCTAATGAGAACACACTTCACAACTTGATGATGAAATAAGACTCACAACCTCCTATATATACCTATTTATGCCAAGGATATCACCTACACCGACTTAGACACACCTATATAAGACTTAGGCCCACCTAAACAACTAAATAACAATATACTAATGATAATATGACTTAATAGAGAGTTAAGATAGCCACAAGCCGACTATTCATAACCCGATGTACACTAATATTAAGGGCGTAGCACCACACAAACACGTGCATAGGAAAATATCCTCTTCTCCAAAATCTATTGAGAGGGTCCAATCATTTTTTCCAGCGACATGGCAATAGACTACAGAATATCTCTTCTCCAACATTCAAGCGACAGTAGAGGAAGATGAACCCAAACCACGACCTTAGACAAAAACTCTTCCACTGAGTTAAAGCCTATATGCCATGGTCTAATGAACAGTCCAACCTAATTATAAAAGTATGGGCCACCCTCAAAAGCCTTATTTTGACTTGAAATGCATGAAAAATCCACTAAGAAGAAATTATTTGTAGCTAACAGAACCTCGAAATCCCCCTCTAGTTTCCATGTCCTCTGAATCCAAGGGTCAAGGAAAGGAAGAGAGACCCTCATCCCCACAAACTTTCAGATTAAAACATGCTTGTTGTAATAGTCTAAATCCTCTACAACCACTTCATTTTCAATCACCACCACTGGGCACACTTGAGCCCTTTCCAAACACCCATTAATCTTTTACAATTTAAACGCACTGATCCTAGACAAGCCCGCTCCAGGAGAAGGTAGAGTGGGCACCCCATCACCCACCTCCATCATTGCATTGTCCCTTGAACCTCATCCATCCCAACATTCAATGCCATGGCCACCCCACCCTGTAGTCCTTAGCAAATGACACCACTTCCCACAACCTAACCACTTCAAACTCCCCCCACTAAGCATGCAAAACAAACCCCACACACTGTCCCTCAAACCAACAATCCTCACAGCCAAAGAAAGGCCTAGGCGAATGAAACAAAGCCTCCCCACATGACTAGAAAAAGGCTCAAACAAAGAGAAACCCCAGCAAAATATGACAAAATATGACATTTTGTCAATCAACAACAAAAAGGTCATTCAATCTCTTCTACCAATGATCACCAATATAAAAAATGAACATACAAAAGATTCAAATGTTTTTGGATGATGTAGATTTCTCATTCTCTAGATTCTCTTGCATCATTTTATAAGATGCAAACCCTAACACACAATGAGTACAATTATAGAAGGCTAAAATTAGTAATCCAATGACCATGGTACTTATAAATATGTATACTCTATCTAACCAAATTTGTATGTGTCTATTCAGTGTTGTCTAGATTTATAAGTCATTACCCAATATGTCTAGATTGTTAGTTAAAATGAAATGGGAATGGTTTATAAAGAAAACTTTTGGTTTGTAGGCTCTCAAATATATAGAACTCAATTTTAAATAGTTTTGGCCTAGTATTTTGAAGCACCAACTATAGAGGAAAAAACATGCTCATAGCCTACTATCCCATATCATTCCCATTTCACTAACTTTTATGGGCAATATATCTTAGAAAAAATAATAACTCTTTCATGTATATTTGAAAAAATGGCATAGTTTTCTAGCATAAATTAAAAGTACTTATAAGGGAAAAAAATAAAGATTTTAGGAAAGATGTCTAGTGGTACTACTTAACTATCCACTTTCTAATCACCAAGATCTTAATAGTGTGAGGTGAGAGAATATGATAGAGAGTTATAGAAACACCTAAAATTTATTATTATTATGAAACATAGCCCTAAAAAATACTTTGATACAACTTTTAAGTTTTTTAACTGTAAATGTCAAAAAAATACATACAAAAATAACATAAGACTCAAAAAATAACTTCAAATGCACTTATGCCTCCTTTCA
This sequence comes from Sequoia sempervirens, assembly GCA_007258455.2. Lineage (NCBI taxonomy): Eukaryota > Viridiplantae > Streptophyta > Pinopsida > Cupressales > Cupressaceae > Sequoia > Sequoia sempervirens. The sequence continues at coordinate 195,757 of VDFB02071554.1, read as the reverse complement.
CATGTTTATTATTATTTTTTTAAAATCTTGGATGAATTAGTAGTAAGCTTTTTTTGGGAGGGTAAGACCAACATCTTCAATCATTTTTTTAATTTAAATTAAATATTCCTAATTTTTTACCTTAATTATCCTAAAACTTCCTACATGTGTCATTGTCAATGGTTATTATCTTATAGTAGATCATATGGTAGAAACCCATTTTACATTTAGATTTATAACAGGTTCAAACTTAGGTATTACCATAGAACAACCTAGTAATCTAGTGAAGTGGTATCCTCATAAAATAGATAGTTTAAATTCTTTGAAGTGGTCATATTTTCATAGTTTCAAGGTTAGAACTATGATTTTCCTTCATAAGTCAATTTAAATGGTTAAGGAATCATCTAAAACTAAGGTGATCAAAGAATCATACCACCACTTCTTAACTACCATTGAATCATCTAAAACTAGAGTGGGAAAATAATGTTACCATCACTTCATAACTACCATTGAATCGTATTAAACATCTTTGAATCTTTAAACTAAATTGACCATAAATACATCTAAGACCATTAATTGTTGGCAACATCACCATTAACTACAAAACATAAATCATATCAATTATATTAATACTTTAAAATATAAATTTTTAACATCATTAAATATAATTTAATGATAAGGAGTTGAGATTGCAGATTTTATTGTAAAAATAAAAATGAAAATAAATAAATGAAAATAAACAACATTCTATGATTTTTTTTTAAATGTAGATATAAACTTTAAAAATTAAAAGGTTTATTGTTAACAAAAAAAAATTAATATAGTACTTCCACTTTCTAGTAAAGTGTATATATATATATACCTTTTAATAAAGTCTTATATAAGGTTCTTTTTATGCTATTTTTTTAATATAAATATATATATTTTTATATATGTATGTATATATGTATATATACATACATATATGTATATGTATATATGTATATATTTGTATATATATGTATGAATGTATGTATGTTTGTATGTATGTATGTATGTATGTATGTATGTATGTGTGTGTGTGTTAAATATACATAATTATATTTATACATGTATAAATTTTCATTAAAATTCAATGAATATTTATATTTAAAATTATTTAAAACATAATATGTATATTATTTTTTAGTTCACATGTTTTCAATAAAAAATATAAATATAAATGCATTTTTAAAGTGTGTCATGATTAGAATATCTATCAAAATATAATATCAATTAAGAATATCTTAATCAAAATTAACTTTATGAGCACAAAAGTTTCTTTGAATATTCTAACATCACATTAATTGAATATATATAAAATAACATGACAAACAAAATATTTGTAAAAGTAAGATTAAGTGAAACTTAAATTCACCTTCTTAATCAACATATCCTCAATAAAAAATCTATCTTTCTCATGATATCATTCTTCTAAACTTTCTTTTACCAATAGATGGAGATGATATATGTACACAATTATATTCAATTACAATTTTTTTTACCAAAACAAAATGAATACTTGTATCTTTAATCATAATTATCATGTTATATATATGTATTAAAAATGTAACATCTTTATAATTTTTTTAAATCATAATCCTTCAACAAAAAAGAATAAGCATGTATAATTTTTGAAGCATGTCATGATCATATATATGTCCAAATCTAATAGCAACTAAGAACATCTCAATCAAAATTAACTTGATGAACACAAGACTAACTTAGAATGTCCTAACATCATATTAGTTCAAATGAAGAAGTCATTAAAAGGGAGAATATATGAATCTTAAATTCACCCTTTCTAATCAACAAATCTTGAATCAAAGATCTCTCCTTCCCTTTCTATCATTCTTGTAAACTACTTTTATTAATAAGTGGAGACCATAGATGTACACAATTATATTTATATTTAAACTTCATTTTACTAAAACATATTTAATAGTAGTAATACCTTATAATCATAATTATAATATTAGATAAATTATTTTTAAAATAATATCTCCATAATTCTTTCATTTGAATAAACCCTCAACAAAAAAATATCTTAATATTAAGGATTTATGAAAAAGACAATAGGTAAATCTTAAATTCATTACACTAATCATCAAATCCTCAACCAAAGATCTCTCATTCATACTCAATCACTTTTATAAATTATTTTACTAAAAGTAGTCAATATTTATACCTTAGAATCATAATTATAATCTTAGATAAATTACTAAAAAAGTAGATCCCAACAAAAAAGAATAAAAATGCATGTATCTTTGAAAGCTTGTCACAATCATGATATCTATTGAAATCTTATCTTAATCAAAACTAATTTTATAAACACAAGAATTATCTAGAATATCTTACATCACTTGATAAATTACTAAGCTTGTCAATGAGTTTGACTCGAAACTACACGGTTGAATCCTGATAGCAATATCATAATCTTACATCACATTAATTTAAGCATTAATAAAAAAAGCATAATACATTAAAAATTTGTGAAAAAGATATATGAATTTTAAGTCTCCCATTAAGAAACAAATCTCAAACCCAAGATTTTTTTTCCACACTCTCATTCATGTAACTCCTAACTAATAAAATAAGAGGGAAAATAGTCAATTCTATCATTCAATCACCTCATTCATAATCTTATGAATTTTACTTTCCACACTAAGTCTCACCTTTCTCTTCTAATCATAATTCATATATCATTAAGTATTGGATAATTATATTAATTAGAGTTGAACAAAATGTCAAATGTTATAAGAAACTAATCTTTAGAATATGGTGTTCCATCATTAAGTATTGGATAATTATATTAATTGGAGTTAAACAAAATGCCAAAAGTTATAAGAATCTAATCTTTAAAGTATGATATTCTATAACAATTTATATGATTTGGAGACATAAAAATATAATGACAAAAACTCTCCATTTTTTCTACAATTTTAAATATTCAAAAAAATATGCCTCTTTTTATTTTTATTCTATTATTGAAAAAAACTCAATAAGATTAAAACCATTATCTTAAATATTTTTTAATTTAAATTTCACAATTCCTAAATACTTACCTTGGTTATCCTATTACTTCCTAGATGCGCCATTGATAGTGGTTATTCTCATAGAAGATCATATGGCAGAAACCCATTTTATATCTAAGATATCTGGCAGGCTCGAAGCTACGTGTAACCGGAAACAGTATAGTAACCTAGTGAAGCAGTATCCTCGGAATTCCTCCAAATGGCTGTCATTTCTTCATAAGTAGTACCACAAATTTCTTTCTTAAGTCGAAGTTTTCGGCCCATTAGTCGTCTAAACTAGAGTGGGCAAATAATGGTACCATCACTTGTCAAATGCCATCGAATCATCTCATGCCTGTCTGAGTCTTTTAAGCAAGTAAATTGGCCATCAGTGTATCCAAGACCATTACTTGTTGGCAACATCACCATTATCTGCAAAATCACCATTATCTGCAAAATGTAAATCATATCACCAATAAGGCCTTGAAACAGAAGCTTCCAGTATCATCAAATATCACTTCACAAGAAAGTATCCAGTGTACTGCACCTACTCCCACTAGCCACAACATTCCAAAAGATACTGCTTTTTACATATTCGTCCATGGACTCCTGCTTGTTTTTACTTTGGGATACTCACTTAAACGCCATTCGAACTCCATAAACGCCATTGACAAATGACAATGGACGATCTCTCTAATTGGGTTCACTTCAGCTTTTTCTGCCACCTAGGTTTGTCATGTTTTCTAGTCTTAACATAAACTCTATCCCATTAGTTCCACCACTTAGATTTGTCTTGTATTCCAATAGATTGTAAACTTCAGCTGGCACAGCTAAACTGCGTTTCTTGATTATAGAAAGAGAAGAGCTTCATGTTGTGCAATTCGTCTTCTTCTTCTTTCTGATCATAAAAGTTAAAGAACACTGTTGTCTGAAAGCTTCACAAAATCAAAACACAAGTTCTGCATAAACAAAAACTTATTCTAGACTCTGGAAACATCAGATCAATCTTCTAGGAGTATTGATTGCCTATGCAGCAAGTAGAGATGCCTCGCAGAGTGGGATGGGCAAATGAATCAGTATTACAGCAGTTACACAGCCTTCCCAGAGGCGGTGGCAGCAGCCCACAACCAGCACCAAGGGAACTTGGTAGACATATAATTTCTCCCTATGACTTTCGTTACAGGTACTGATTTCTTTATTGCCTTCAAGGTTTATCATCGAGTTTATTGGTTTGTAGTGTTGGTTAAATTTCCCTCTCTTTAGAAAACAGACATGTTGGCCAACATTTAAAAAAACCAAAAGGTTAGGTTATATAAGGGTGGTCGAGAATTGAAAATACCTACATGCAATTGAAATAAGCTACTTGAATAATTTCACTTTAGATATGTAGATAAATTATTTTATGAATGGGTTTGGTGTCTTCGAAATTTTTGTTTGTATATTGTGAATAGGTTCAAAATACTCCATGCAAGGAGGAACAAGTATAAATGACGTAGTGGTAAGATATATATGACAATAATACAGTTCAAGACTACAAACAAATTCCTTTACCTACCTTTAATATAGTACATAAGTCATGTAAGTTCTTTATTCACCATACATGTTAAAGAAACAATAGCCTTTTATAGAATTCACTGTTAATAGTGAGACTGCAAATTAAAAAAGAATGATAGCAGTCCTCTTATAAGTATGGTATTTTTTTTATGGTTGTAATAATTCAATTCAAACCAAGAGAATCTTCAAAACATAGATCAAACAACTACATATAAAATTTGTTTCATTCTTATTGGTTCTAGTTCTGGGGATTTAGGGGTTTCTGCTTCCCATTGTTCTAGTTGTGTTGGGTGAGAATGATCTTCTCTACCCTACTACTGGCTTGCCCCCTATTATCATTGCTTGTACAACAACTCATGGTGATAATGTTACTAACAGTGAACCTCTAATTCTTGGTGATAGCATTGGATGGGGATTCCCTGATTCTTGCCTACTACTCTAACCAAGAGTGACCCTATACCTCCTGTTGTGTTGGAGCATCACCCTTTTGGTGTTGGCCCCCCTTGGCCAATGCTTCTACTACTGTTGTTGCTGACATGACTCTGTGTGATGGTGGCAATGCAACTAATGTTGTGATCCCTTCTCTCTCTATTTTTTATGCTTGCATGGATAGAGCCTTGGAAGGCTTGCAACACGCTCTTATTGGTATATTTTAGGGTCATAGACCTAATATCGACGACGTTCGTAAATGGGCTTCCAACTGTTGGTTTGTCTCTAGGCTACTAACTGTTAAGGCTATGATGAATGGTTTTCTTCTATTCTCCTTCAATGATATTGCGGATTACTCTCAGGTTCTCTTGGGAGGTCCTTGGTTTCTGGGTAAGGAATTTCTTTACTTACAAAGATGGTATCCTAGTTTTGATTCTAAGAAGCTAAATTTTGCTCCTACTTGGGTTCACCTGCCATAATTCTCGTTGGAATACTAGGATGAGTGTCATTCAAGGTATAGCTGATGTTATTGGCCAGTTCATTACCATGGTTAATGTCACAAAGAATAGGTAATGCTTCTTGTATGCTAGATATAATGTTTGTATAGAGGCTTGCATGGAGTTGCCCGGCAATGTTAAACTACACTCTGAGCTCAGTGTTTGGGATCAAAATTTGCATTATGAGCCCTCATGATTGAACCACTTCCACAATGTTGGTCTTTTCTCTTTGTTGTGCCAAGATGTTCATGATTTGGTGCAGTCCAAAGTGCAATTTCTGCCCGACTGGCCCTCTATTGTAAAGGGGAATGAGAAAAATCATGTTGAGCTCTTCAAAAAGGATGATGTTTCTTGAAAGATTAAGAGAAATCTTGATGATGTTATTGGAAGCCTATCGGATCCGAAAAATGATCGATGGTTTCAATCCCACCCTGCACCTACTTTGAGGCCATTGTTGAAGTTCGGGTTCAAACCTCGTTGATTGTCTTTTGTTGGTTTTGGATCCTTCCAAAACTTGTTTCCATCTCCTTGTTGTTTGGGAGACTTGTCTTGTTTGTTGTTTTTCCTTCTCACCTTTGGTAAGATTTATATTTTAGTTTGTCTTTATGACGGATCTGTAATAGGTATGGGCCCTTCCCATTTTAACCTTAATCAAAACTATATATAAGATCTCCTTGTCAAAATAAATTCAACAAAATAAGTGTGGACAAGAATTGTTTTTGGGTTTGCCCTGTTGAATTAACGTCGCATTTTTTAGAATTCATATCATGGATTAAGCACCATTCTAAATATAAATGAAGATGCTGATTTGAAAGCTAACACCTACAATTTTTATAACAAATCTATTTGTCTAACAATTTAACTTACATAGTAATAATAATGGGTGTGCAGGTGGTGGCAGAATTTTCTAATCCCATGGGTGATATACTCTGCTTGGGTTTCACCTTTCGAAGCAGGATTCTTACTAGAACCCATTCCACTTCTTTCTACGCTCGATAATATCATCAATGTCTTCTTCACCATTGATATTGCCTTGACATTTCTGGTGGCTTACAAGGACAAGCGCACACATTTGCTCGTAGAAGATCCTAAGAAAATCGCTTTCAAGTAAACTTTATCACAGGCCTTTCATTACTACAAGTTTATTCTATCTATGTTAAGATTCTGCTTCTCATTCAATAATGGAAATGAATTGCAGGTATTTGTCGACATGGTTGATCTTGGATGTGTCGTCAACTATACCATTTCAAGCTCTTACAGAGAAGCATGCCTTGGCTTTAACATTTAAGTTACTTCACATATTGAGGCTTTGGCGACTACGAAAAGTTAGTGCTCTCTTTGCCAGGTAGGCATGTTTTTTCGTTTCTCATTTCCCAAAACTGGCGCCATTTTCTTATCTCAAAACAGACAATCTCTAGAAGAACATGTCTAGAAAAAGTAAAATGAAAATTGATCGTTGATTTTTCTTTTGGCTGTTGCAGGCTTGAAAAGGACATCAGAATAAACTATTTCTGGTTTCGAATTGCTAAGCTCATTTGTGTAAGAATTTCCATGTGTATTTATTTGGACTAGTTTTAGTAAAGATGAGTTAATAGATGTGGTATGTTGGAGACATTAGTGGTTGGTTGATGTTAAAATCATGAAGAATTGATGAGATACATATTTTGCAGACAACCTTTTTCTCAATACACTGTGCGGGGTGCTGCTTTCATCTGGTTGCATCACTCTACAAAGAACCCCAAAACACATGGATTGGTAGTTCCATTAGTTCTAATATTAATGCAATCAGTCTGTGGGAGCGTTATGTAGCTGCAATTTATTGGGCTATCACTACTCTATCTAGTGTTGGTTATGGAGATATTCATCCCGAGAATGCCCACGAAATGATTTTTGACACAGTTTACATGATGTTTAGTTTGGGTCTTACTGCTTACTTGATCGGCAACATGACAAACCTCGTTGTGGAAGATTCAAGCAGGACTAGAAGATTTGTAAGTCCCGAATATTTCCAAATATTGTCTTCTCGGAAATTAAAATTATATTGATGCTCATCCAATTAAAACTGTAAAAATATGCAGGATGATGACAATCTAAAGTCAAATAATTATTGATAGCTGTTATTTTTGGATTAGATTGTGTGAGAGATTTTTGTATCAATGTTTCGGATCACATTCAGTGATTCATCATCAAAATAATAGAGAGTTACAGGAATTCCAAAATCTTTCTATTATTCTGATGATAGATCAAGAAGTGTGAACGTTGATAAAACTCTTACACAATCTAATCCAAAAACAATAATAATTAAAAATCTAATGTCATTAGCAAATAACTATTGTTTAGTTTTTTTTCTTTGTTTTATGCTGTTAATGCAGAGAAGCATGATTCGAGCAACTTCAAACTGTGCGTCGAGAAACAACCTTCCAGAGGAATTGCAGAATCAGATAATAGATTTCTTGTCTTTGAAATTCAGAACTGAAGGATATCAACAAAAACATATACTCGACTCTCTCTCAAACGGTCTTCGTTTGAGCATTCGTCAGTACTTGTTTTTGCCTATACTAGAGAAAACGTATCTATTTCAAGGTGTATCCTACAGTTTTCTGTTGCAGTTGGTAAGTTTGACTATGATTAGTTCACAAAATATGTAAAGTTAATTTCCTCAGGAGTAGTCAGCAGTAAAGCTTTGCCTAACGATTCATTATTTCTTTGTAGGTATCAGAGATCCAAGTTGTTTATTTTCCTGCCAAACATGATATTATTCTGCAATATGAGGCACCCACAAATCTTTACATTGTTGTCTCAGGAGCAGTGGTATCATGATACACAACCTTCTGGTTCTTGCAATAACTACTTTAAGTTCTCCACATTTGATCCTTCTACCTCTAATTATGCTTCTAACTGAACTCTAATGGTGTTTCACAGGAACTAATATTTCACAGCGCAGGACTTGATGAAGTGAGTAGCTGTGAATTTGAGAAGCTTGAAAAAGTGGTTACAGGAGATATCTTTGGAGAATATGGAGTGCTATGTAATAAGCCTCAAGCATTCTGGGCAACAACGAAGAAGCTTTCACAGCTTCTAGTGCTTGGGCGCAAAGCACTAGAGGGAATGTTGGAATCATATCTTGAAGACAAGCAAATAGTTATGACAAATCTATTTCAGATTTGATCTCAACCACGTTCTTCTTTTCCTTAATTAGTAGAAGCCTGTGCTGTAATCATCACTTTTTTCATAAAATATACTCTTCTGATACGAAAACTTTCCTATCACAAATTGGAAGATTTGAAGTAAGTGGACGAGATGTTTGCCTGTACCGAGTTGTGACGTCATCTCTGCCATATTACCTTTCAATATCTCCTTAATGTTGACTGGTCTTAGAGGTATAAAGTAGTAAAACATAATTAAAATAAAATATATTGTACACATGAATATTTGTAATATTTGTAATTATCTAGGCTTAGACTTTTAAAAAGCCATTAGAAGCAGCTGTGATTTCAATGGTAAGATTTAAATAAAATTGAAGTTAATGTATTTATGTATTAAATAAAATAAATTTCCGTCAGTCACAATTTACCGAGGGACAATAATTTATCACCACGGAAAATTCACGGTCAAGTAAAATTAACCAAATTAACTGCAATAATATTTTTAATAAAATCAAAGCTTTGGAAATATATATATTTAGATAGCTGCATTTAAGATATTTATATTAGTTAGATATTTTGAATAAATAAATAGTTGTTTATATGATGAAAGTGTTGGAATATATTATTAAAAAGAAATAGAATTACTAATAATTTGTGAATAACATTTTTGGTATAGTTTATTTTTATATTCAAATTTTATTAAATATTTTGAATAAATATAATAGTGAAAAAATGAGCTTTGTTAATGTTAGTAATTAAATCTTAATAAAACATTCATAAATATATATACAAAAGATAATAAAACATTTAATGATTAAAATTAGTAGAATTCAATTTTCTTTCATACCTAAAATTCATGCAAAAGTTCACAAATCTAAAAATTCATTATTTTTCATAAAAACAAATTAGAAGATTTTATCGTATACAATGGATATTTGCTTATTACTAAAATATTAATTTTAAAAAAAATAAATCTTTAATTTATACTTTAATATTATTTCATTTTATCATTATTTGCTTATAAATAGGAATCAAATAGCAAGGAGATGATAAGTTCAAATCTTTAGATTATCAGCCCTATAATAGTATGTGTGGACCTATATTTTTTTATATGGAGTTTTGATTTATGGGTGTAAAGTATATGGATAAAGTTGGGTTTTGATTGTACATTGGATAAGTATTGGATATTCTTTGTATTTAATTATCTAAATGAATCAATCTCATAAGTTTCAATTAGAATGATTCGAGAAAAAAATTGGTGTTATTTTGAATATTGTTTATTTTTATTCATGCATTAAAATGTTCATATTTATCTTTTGCATGATTTCATGTAATGTGTACAATTATTTTTAATCTAAATTTATGTATCCATGCATGTTTAAGGGTGAAGTAAGAAAGATTCATTATTTTATTGGAGAATGGTTAAGTCTTTATAATAGTGAAAATTTCGATGGTTATGGGTTTTTTTATCCAAAAGGGTTTTCCCGTGTAAAATAATGCATATTAATTTCTTTATATTATTCTAGTGTGTTCCCTATTGTATATAAACTACTTCTATTGTACAAGTTTCTCACACTTCTTTTTCACAATGTTGTGGTATGTGGACTAATAATTTTGTTGAATTAATTTTATAATCTTTATTACAAGTACAGTGTGAGTGAATAAGAGTCATTTAATGTCTATATCTAATGTGTGTATTTTTTGAGGTGTGTGAGTTCAGTAATCTTTGGGTTGTGTAGCTTTGTGGATTGTGATGTAAATATGTAGGTAGATTGTAGGAAGAGACTCATTGTAACCAAGGGAGAGCTTGTTGAGAATATAGTAGCAATGATTGTAGAATTGAACAACTTAGCATAGATGGAGAGTGATTCTAGAATTCGAAGTTGATGGTTGTATCAAGGGTAACATTTTTTAATTTATGTTTTGATGTGTCAATAGCCTAGAAGCTTGGACAAGATTAGTGCACAATACTATGAAAAATATTGGCCCTTTTGGAAGACATCAGGTGTATGGTGTTGGAAAAAAAAGCCACACCTAAACTGAAGATGGACTGGCCACAAAGTGGGTCAATAGCTCAGTGGTAGAGCATTCCAACAACAAATGAGATGTCTTAGGTTCAAATCCTAGCTGGTTCATAAATGCAAAATTCAACATGGTATTAGAGCCAAACCAGGCTAGGAGCCCCAAGCGCAACAAATGTGGCTTATGGGGGTGTTGGAAAAAATCCACACCTAAACTGAAGATGGATCGGCCACAAAGTGGGCTGGTAGCTCAATGGTAGAGCACTCCAATGGAAAATGAGAGGTCCTAGGTTCAAATCCTATCCGCTCCATGAATGCAAAATTCAACATATGGAGAAGGCAACATAGTGTGTTGCTATACAATGCTATGAAAAGTGTGGGTCACCTTTGAAAGGGATGAATTGATTTACATAGAATGTGTATGGTGTAGCAAAGGCCATAGCCTATCTAGCATTCATGATGAACCATGACTAAGCATTGAGTTAATTATTATTGCATTTGAGCTAGGTAGTATTGGATCATTGTTACCTTTTTATAACTATTACATGCCAATTTTTGTTTCTTTAGCAACTCATTATCCCTAATAAAATCTCTCCAAAATAATTATTTTCATTTATTTTTGTAGACACCTAAAAATGACAAACGCATTTCATCTAAACCATCATCATATTCTCATCATCAATAGATATTTGTCACTATTAATTTTAAAAAATTAATTATTTAATTAGACACATTTTCTTCTAAATAATTAAATAATTTTTAATTTAATTATTTCATGATTTTTCCTCGTCAACATTGATTAAATATTTTTTAATTATTTAATTAAATTCTAAATTTCCTCTATTCACTTTGATTAAATACCTTTTAAATTATTTAATTAATTCATACATTTTTTTCATCCACCATAATTAATTATTTAATTTTCTATCTTTAAATTCTTCTAAAAAAATAAATAAAATTAATATTCTATTTATTTTCTCAATATTTTTTTTATTTCATGCACATGGATTAAATAAATTTTATTTATTTAATTCTATTTATATTCTTCCATCTCCTAATTTAGTGAACTAACTAAAAATAAACCTCATTTCACTCTCACTCACTCCCACTTTACTTATCTATGCAGTCGATCATCTCTTCCCTCCAACCACTTAACTCCCCATCTTAGCCTCTCATTTTGACACATGTCACTTTCACGTTCATTATTATCTCTCAACCAAGTCCATTCATTCATCTCTTCAATCATCCTGTTATTAGATTTTGCTAAGCTAAGAGAAATCCACATACTATCATTTACAACATCTCATAATGTATAATGGAGTAAGGTTAGGCATTTTTGTGGAGGTGAAATAGTTTAATTTGATTTACTTTCATGTTTTGTGCACACTCGCATTGATACATGGTAATTTTGTTATTGAATTGGGTTTTTTATTGACATTTTCTTATTATCAAATTTGATAATATGATTTAGGCTTCACATTTTGCAATGCCCAGTGGGACCCACATCCCTAAATTTAACAATTGCCTTGAGTTTTATGTTTTTTAGGGTTACAAGTAGAAATCAATTCTTTTGACATAGAATGACACTTTTGACTTACAAAATGATGCTTTTGATTCCTACAATTGTGCTTTTAATACAATTTCAACATTTTAAGACACAAATTTATGTTATTGGTAGACATATCAATGCATCAAAGACACAAATTGGTGCTTTGGATTTTGCATGCAAGATTTTTAATGATTTTAGCGGATTTTAGAATTTATTGCTTGTTGATTCTGACCTCTAACAAATCTGCTATTAACCCTTGTATTTATGAAACTAACAATTATTTTGTAGGGTCTCAATTTTTAATTTTTCTATTTGCAAACTTTGATTGCAAGAACAAGAGAAAAGTGGTGCATATGATACGTAGAGTGATGCATTTGATAAATAGAATGACACTTTTAATAACAATAGTGCATATCTGAGAGGTACAAATCAACATTTTTAAAGGTATAATTGCACATTTGATATTTAATTTGCTACATTTGAAACATATTATTGTGCTTCTGATTTTGTCATCTAAATTTTGATTTTACCTAACATTTGTACAAATTTTGGAAACTAATTGAAACATAGAAAAAGGAGGTAAGTGAGTGCTCAATATAAAGGTTTAAACATACTTACAATTTCCCTAATTTCATTAGAAAAAGAGATCTCAAAAGGGTAGGGTTGACTTTCAACCTTGAGGTGATCCAACCCTATTTTGGGATCTGTTATTTTCTTTTGACAAAAATGACTAATTTGCAATATTGGGAGATGATTTAAAATGCATTAATTAACTAAATTATATGAACTAATACTTGAAATTCAGAATTCTATGATAACAGAAACAAAAACAACAATTTGTAGGTAAATTTGAGAAGGGCATAATGGTGTGCACTTATGTTAAAAAGCACATGATTTTTATTACAATCGTTTGAGCTGAGAAGTGACCACCTGCGAGGATGTTATGGAACTCACACATGAGTTTTTTGATCTAATTTTTTTCCATGTAGCTAAGGAGTATATGTCAAAGTTTCTTTTGAAAATAAATCCTTCTACCATTGTGTATTTTTCTCCTTGCAATCTATAGAATCTTCTTTTATGGGTTGGGAGGCTTTTCAGGTACATGTCTGATACCATGAATGGGGTTCTATCATCAACTGAAGATTATAAGACTTCAAACTGATTCATTAGGATTACTTAGGACATTCTTCCTCAATTGGGGATTCAACTTCTTGAACTAGATATTCACATAGTCCTCTCCCTCTGATTACTTTCATTGGCCTGACCTTGATATCATATTCTAAAATCTTGGTGATCCAATTTTCTCTTTTGTCTGTGATCTCACCCTTCATGATGTATTCCCTCACACTAGAATGAGCCACATAAACCATTATTTTTCTCCCTATCACCAAGTGTCTTAATTTCTTGAGACATTTCACAATGGCAAACACTTATTTTTCAACAAAGTTATATTTGGTCTCATACCCTCACAGCATCCTTAAATGGAAGGAAATTGGATGTTCTTCCTTTTCTCCTTTATCCTTTTGTGTAAGCACCATGACGATGCTATGTTCACCTCCATAGACGTACATTATCAAGAGAAGTCAGGGTTAACCAACACTGAGGCAGTAGAGATCGCTTCATTTATCTTTTCAAATGTGGTCCTTCCCTTGGGGTCCATTTGAAAGTTGAATCCTTCTTTAGCATAAGAGTGATAGGCCTGACTAGCCTGGCAAAGTCAGAGATAAATGTACTAACAAAATTGATTTTACCCTAGAAATATTGGACTCCTTTCTTATTCATCGGCAAGGGAATTCCTTGATATCCTTCACCCTTTCAAGGTCTATGGAAATACCTTCCTTAGAAACCACATATCCAAGTATTTTTCCTTGCAAGACTCCAAAAACATTTCTTGGGATTCAAAGACACCTCGAACTCTTGGAACCTTTGGAAAACCTTCTCCAAATGGTCGAAATGGTCCTCCTTGGACTTGGAGAACACTGTAAGGTCATCCAAATATATAAGGATGATCAAATTGATCAAATATTTGAAAGCAATATCCATTGCCTGTTGAAAAGTGGCCCCTACATTCAAAAGACCGAACAACATCTTGGTGTATAGGAGCGAATTTGCACCCCTTGTGCAAATTCCCCTTTAACATACCTTCACCTTATAAAATGAAATTCGAAGGCGATATTCCACATCACCCAACCTCCTTCCTTCCACTTGGCATTTGTCTCTTGTGTCGGTGAGAGAATATTTGTCGGGGATGCAAGCATGGTGCGCAGACATTCATGTGGCATACTTGTGCCTGACGGATTCCTGTGTCTGAAGTTGGAATAGGCGTTATACTTTTGATTGGGGTCGATTTGTAACATCCCTCTTCGACCAACCGACCCCAAAAATGGTAGATTCTTCTCACTTCTCCTTCAAATTCATTCATTCTCATCCCATTTCATCTCTTCACAAGCTCTTGCATCCTTCTTTCACATTCTCAAGAATTTTCAGCATTTTCTTCACTCTTTAGCACTCCAACACTCCATTACAGCAACAATACTCCATCAACTCCACAAAGAAAGTTTGAAGCAAGCCATAGTTATAGCAGGGGCTTGGAGTCTTGCAAGACCTCGCTTCATCATAGTCGAGGTTGTGGTGACCTTGCCAAGTACTCTTTCTCCTCCATTGGCTAGTGAGCTTTTGGGTGGAGGTGGTAACATTTCGCTTCTATCCTTTGTGATTTGGTTGAGTAGCACTCTACTGTTTTGTAGTGTTTATTGCACCTTCTTCTTTCTTTACTTCTTTATCGCATATTTCTCTTTCGTTGTTGTTTGGTTGTCTGTGGTGGTGGAAACACAAAAACGGGGGTTTGAATGAGGTAGACCCCTATATTGTTGGAATCAAGGAACATTGAGAGGGGGGGTGAATCAGTGTTCTACAAAATTTAACTTTATTAACTTGATCTTCAAACCACTTATAGCATTGAATCAAAAGAAAGATGCAAGAACACAAAAAAAAAAACCACAACACCATAACACAAGGATTTTTTTACGTGGAAACCCTGTTAGGGGAAAAACCATGGTGGAGGTTAATCCACAATATGAGTATACTCAAAATAAGTGTTTACAAATGGGAAATTCACATGCATTCAAGCACACTTCCTAGAGCTCACTACTCAAATACAAAAGGCTTACTGCCAAAATACTCACTGTCTTACAGTCATAGAGAGACAACTAGAGTGGATGAACTATGAGATAGCATCTGCTAATGTTTGATTATAGTTCTGGTTAAGCACATTGACATCATTCTTCACACTCTGTCTGATTATTCTCTTGAAACTTTGTCTGCTTTAATTTGAATCACCAATCTTTATTCCAGAGCTCAAGTGAAACTATGCACAATCGATCTATATTCCTTCTGACTTTCACCACATATCGCATCACATCTCAAAATGATATGAATAATCGATTATATATATCTGCAACTAGAGATTAGAACAACTATATGTCGGCTTTAACAAAATATGAAATGTGCACAAAATGTCGGCCCAATTCATGAATAATTATCAATGTGAACCAACCAATGTTGGCCAAAACATAGTGAGGACCCAAAACAACATGTCTCGAACATGAAACACCTTAAAAAATTATTCCATGAATTTCTGCAACATGCTACACTCATCTAGTCGGCTTTTCTGCACTGTTAGACTGAGAATCAATAAACCGGATCTTCTAACTTGCACACCAATCAATACAAGGCCCTATGATTCAAAGATAAGATAGTTAATACATCAAAAGACCTTCCCTGAGATCCATAACACAAAATGATAACAGGAAATTTCATATGAGTCAATGTACACAACTCTGTCGAATGCCTTGTTTTAGCTTTGACAGTTAACACATATCTTCAATCTAACTTCCGGTATAATAAAATACTAAGGTGTGGATGGGATTATTGACTAGGGTTTCCATCAATGACAACACCAGATGACTTGTGCAGTGTCTCTTGCCAACAATCGCCCCCTTTGGCATTGATGGCAACACTTAGTGAAAAATGACTAAGTGTCGGAATCAGTACCAACATGAATACACTACAATCCTCAAAACTTCAAAAATATTTTTAATCACAACTCCCCCTGAGATGAATATGACATTTTTCACTATCCCACATTCCCCCTTTGACATCAATGGAAAAGACAGGAATCTGCATACTAAAAATCATACAATTTTTTTATAAAGTATGCTTTTTCTAACTTACATGGACTTGAATATGTCTGCAAAATTGTTCTTCAACAGGCTTAAACTAGTGTCCCGACCCTTTTTGAAACTCTCCAAAATAGTCATGTGACAAACGAATAGGTAGGTTTGTATCTCTACTAACTCAAGATTTGTCAGATCACTGATAGCCATAGCATCTTGTGCTTCATTCAATGCACTAAGCATTGTCTCCATTTTAGGAGAAATTAGTTCTTTGGGCTCACATACCCTTTCAAAAAAATTGTCTTTTTCATGCTTCAAACTTTTAATTTTTTCAAGCAGGGATATGACTTGACCTTCTTGCTTACCAACAGAAATGGTTAGAGGATCAAAGGCTTGATAAATATTTGCTAACTGTTTCTAATATTCCTTAATTTTCTTCTCAATGACCTCAGTGAATTTTGACAAGGATAAGCATAACTTGTACATATTTCCACCCTCAGATAATGCACCTTGAATGTTCTTTTCACAGGTAGCTAATAAGGCTTTATCATTAGCAATCATACACTTCAATCTACTGAACCTGTTTGCATCAAATTATTTCTAGACCTTATCCTCAACTGACTTTTCAAGAGACTCAAAGTGAGTACTTACAGAGTTGATGAGTTTCTTCAATTGACCGGGGGGAGAATCTGATGAGTCCTTGACATGTGTGGGCATGATCTTCTCCAAGATATCGGATGCAAGACTTAGCAGCTCGCTATCCTCAATGTGAGATTTCAATATCTCCTCCCTTTCCTTGGCCTAAGCAAATGATGTTACCTTCATCTTTTGAATAGGGGATAGAGTGGCCAAGTTGATAGGACCTTCAACCAATTCAGGGTCAAACTCCTCCTGTTGTTCTTCTAAAAACTTCTTTATTGCCTTTGCAGTGTCTCTTTCTCCCATAGCAACCTCCTTTGCCTCAGCCTGCTTTTCTTCAATCATATATTCTTGCTTGGCTTTGGGAATCTCTTTCTTCAACTTTAGGAGCTTCAATCTCCATGGAAATTTCAGTATCTTGCATATTTAGAGGATTCTGAGTATCCTCAATTTTGTCTTCTTTCACGTCTTCAATTACTAGACCAGGTGGAACATCTTCATTATGAGTTTCTTTAGAGACAACATTATATTTGTTCTTCAATAGAACTGCCTTAAGAATTTTCTCAGTGTCTTTTGCTACTTCCTCAGTCTGCCCGATCATAAGCTTGTTCACCCTCGATTTTATCTTAAAATCCTTTTTAACATCATTGAGGATTTTCTTCATTTTTTCTATTAACATTACTAGACATATATAGGCAAGTATGTGTTCTCTCATTTGTTCATCTTCAGCTCTTGCATTTACTCTCCTCATTTCTAAGACTTCATATAACCCTTTAGGTAACTCTAACATTATTTCTATGAGAGTCATATTGAAAATATTCAAATATTTTATTGTGGCTTCTTCAAGAGTTCTCTGACTAGCACTATCAAAAGTGTCATACCATTCAGAAAGTGGTTTTAGATTACTGTCCTTAATTAAAGCTTTTTCCACTTCCTCTACAGTCCTACTTGATCTATCAGTTTTCACCTTTTTCTTTGCTTTCTCTTCACTGGAGGACTTTTCCTTAGAGACTTTTGATGCCTTTGTTCCCTTATGCTTGATTTCTCTTACTTCTTTATCTGATTCATTTTCTTCATCATCTTCAACAGCAACATGGAATCTTGTGCTTTTATCCTTCTTCCTCTTTCCTTCTCTTCCAAATGTCTTGACTTGAGCTTTTATTGGGCTTTATTTATTTGTAGGACCAGATGAGAGTGCAAAGCTCCTTGTAGATTTAGATCTAGCAGAGGATGTTGTTGGACTAGTTGACTCAGTTCTAGTAGGCTCCCCTTCTTCAACTTGTTCTCTTTTCTTCCTAGCTTCCCTCACTGCTTCCACTGATATGTCGATGCTTTCTACAAAAGCTTCAACTTCCTTTCTCACCTTCCAGATTATCATAGGCTTCTTCAATTGTGTATGCACTTGCATATTCTTCTCTTCAAAAGTACCAAACCTTTCTTTTGTCAAATCCCAAGGTTTACTCAATAGTTGTTGGGCATACAACTCCAAAATGTGTTCTTCAACCTCATATCCCATAAGCATTATCCAAACTATTCTAGGTTATGCTACTTCCATCAAACACTAATCAATGTCAACCATGAAGAAAATAGTGTTCATATATTTTTCCACAATAGATTTAGGAATCCTTTCCCTAGCTTGCATTTAACTCTAAAAGCTTTTGAAGTAACCCCAGATAACAGTTTTCCTTGCTTTGCTATCACCAATTTTATATAAGATGTATCTGATTTGAATAGCTATCATTCTATCACCTTCCCATTACACTTTACCAACTCTCGGAACTTCATTCATGAAGTAGAAGAATATACCTAACAGTAGATTTCCATACTTGAAAGAGTTCTTCTTGTCATTCTTGATTTTACCAACATTTTCAATTAGTTGACTCCAGAGTAAATCACATAAGTCATATTCTACATTTTCCTTGATCATTTGATAAGCTACATAGATTGTAGTATTTGATACAGAGTTATCCCGGCTGGAGTGATAGATTTTATATCCAATAACCATAGAAGCAAATCTTACATCCAATTCAATGATGTCATTAATTTTCATGTCTCTTTTGTCAAAATTGGAACTGGTTGCCTCAGTGACTGTTTGGTTCTTCACAGCTTTCAATGTGGGCAACCCACCAGATGAATTCAGACCAATAACAATGCTTATAGCTTCTCTTGTGATCTTGAAGGGCTGATTTAACCACATGAACTCGGCATGCACTCGACTTAGTATGTACTAAACCCATTCATTTTTGTCAAACACAAGAAACTTGACAATTTGTGTGAACTTCTTCTCCTCCAAAGTCTTAAATTCAGGCCTTACACAGATATCTTCTCCCACAATGTGATTTGTGTACATATTTAACAACTGGGAGCTTCCTAACTCCTCAACATTCGCATGAATACATGCCCTAATATCTTCAATGTGCAAAAAACCATAAGGAACAGAAGAAAATGCACCTAATGGTTATGTCTCAATGGATTTGAACAAGTTCCATTTGAATTTTGGGTGGGGTCTATCCTTAATATCAACTACTAACGAAGCATCCATTTCTAGAAATTTCAAGTTCACAAGTTTTGCAAATAAGTACCTTTCGCCAGATTAGGGTTTGTTCGTTGAATCACCTTTAGACTTGTATCTCACCAAAATTCACTTGTAGAGCTCTCCAAAAAAATTCTTCTCGAAATGCAATGTGACAAATGAGGAATAGAAGTAACCTTTTATCATTCGCACACCTAACTTTTTATCACAATAATTTTTTTTGCCCTAGTTTTCTAGATACCCTGTTTTCATAGTCTATGAAAGAAAATTCTTCAATGGACCTTCAATTTTGCATAAATTTCCTCCACAAGTGTTCCCAAAACATTTGTAGATCACTAATGCAATCGTTGCAATTTGCCACATCCTGGTACCAACTACTAGCAGGGGGTTAAAATATTTGAGAGCTCCCCCTAGGCCAAAGGCCTTAAACTAATTCCCGAAGGAATTTCCAGCACTAGATTCTGGTGTGGATTCATTTCCTGCATCAGAAACACTCTTCTTCACCCATGTCTTCTTCATTTTATTCTTGATCTCATCCACAGTACAACTTTTCCTTTTCCCTTATCATCCTTTTGAATATTTTTCTCTTTGTTTATTGGACCCTTCCTGCTTCTACATAATCTTGCAATGTGACTAGATTTGTTGCAATTATAGCACATGAAATTTCTTTGTCCAAACTAGTTATTCCATTGATTTTCTCTTGATCTGCACTGGTTAGCAATATGGCCAAATCTATTGTAGGCATAACATCTGACATTTCTATTGAAAAAGTTGTTTGTCATATTTCTGCATTCAATTGACTTATGACCATACTTATTGCAATTGAAAAATTCACTGGAGAATGATGAACCACTTGAATTCATCCTACTTCTACATTGAGAAGCCATATGACAAAATTTATTACAAAAAAAATAGTATCCATTGAGCTTTTGAGCATTGGGTTGTCTTACCAGATACCTTCTAGCTTTGTTCGTCGGATTTCCTTGCCTAAATTTCCTTTGACCAGATCTAGAGCTTTCTCCTTTCTCATATCTAAGACCTTTCTTGTCACTTTTGATCTTCTAACTTTGAATCAGTTCATCAAGCTTAGTTGAGCTAATCTTGAACTTCTCCTTGTATTCATTTGCAGTAGCAAGTTCATCCCTGAGAATAACAATTTTTCTTTCAAGCTCTTGTTCATTGTTTCTGGATTGTTGCAATTCAAGCTCCAACTAATTGATTCCACCATTAATTTTGTTGCATTCTTCATATTTTTCTTTCAAGGACTGAGTAAGATTCTCTTCAATCTCCTTGGTCATCCTCATCGCAATAGATTCCATATCATGCTTTAGGATAGCATTATCTCTAGTGAGCTTTTCACATTCTTCTATCTTTTCCTTCAAGGCTTTACTTAGGTGTTCATCTTCCATGCTTTTACTCTCTTTCTGCTAGATTTGATCACAGATTTCCTTTCTCTTTTCCCTAGAATTATTGATTTGATTTTTCAATGATTGGATGAATTTCTCAGCATTCATGAGGCTTGCTTGCAAATCGTGAACTTCAGATTTGGACTGATCAAGGTCATCTAGTGCCACCAAAATTTGTTGATGAAGACTATCAGAATCCATTGAATCACCTTCCCGGATCTTCCCCAAGCTATTAAAATTCTTTCAAGGAACTAAGCTCTGATACCAATTGTTGGAATCAAGGAACACTAAGAGGGGGGGTGAATCAGTGTTCTACAAAATTTAACTTTATTAACTTAATCTTTAAACCACTTATAGCATTGAATCAAAAGAAAGATGCAAGAACACAAAGCAATCGACCACAATAGCACCATAACACAAGGATTTTTTATGTGGAAACCCTGTTAGGGGAAAACCACGGTGGATGTTAATCCACAATATGAGTATACTCAAAATAAGTGTTTACAAATGGGGAATGCACATGCATTCAGGCACACTGCCTAGAGCTCACTACTCAAATACAAAAATCTTACTTCCCAAAGGAAGACTCGATGTCTTACAGTCATAGATAGACAACTAGAGTGGATGAACTATGAGATAGCATCTGCTAATGCCTAATTATAGTTCCAATTAAGCACATTGACAACATCCTTCACACTCTGTCTAATTTTGCTCTTGAAACTCTGTCTACTTTAATTCGAATCACCAATATTTATTCTGCTCAAGTGAAACTACGCACAATCAATCTATAACTTTTGCATTATATCGCATCACATCTCAAAATGATATGAATAATCGATTATATATATCCACAACTAGAGATTAGAACAACTGTATGTCGTCTTTAACAAAATATGAAACATGCACAAACTGTCGGTCCAATTCATGAATAATTATCAATGCGAACCAACCAATGTCAGCCAAAACATAGTGAGGACCCAAAACAACATGTCTCAAACATGGAACACCTTAAACAATTATGCCTTGAATATCCATAACATGCTACACTCATCTAGTCGGCTTTTTTGCATTGTGAGACTGAGAATCAATAAACCGGATCTTCTAACTTGCACACCAATAAATACGAGGCCCTATGATTCAAAGATAAGATAGTTCATACATCAAAAGATCTTCCCTGAGATCCATAACACAAAATAATAATAGGAAATTTCATATGAGTCAATAATACACAACTCTATCGGATGCCTTGTTTTAGCTTTGACAGTTAACACATATCTTCATTCTGACTTCTGGTATAAGAAAATACTAAGGTGCAGATGGGATTACTGGCTAGGGTTTCCATCAATGACAACACCAGATGACTTGTGCAATGTCTCTTTCCAACAATCGCCCCCTTTGGCATTGATGGCAACACTTAGTGAAAAATGACTAAGTGTCAGAATCAATACCAACATGAATACACTGCAATCCTCAAAACATCAAAAAGATTTTTAATCATAACTCCCCCTGAGATGAATATGAAATTTTTCACTGTCCCACACTCCCCCTTTGACATCAATGGTAAAGACAGGAATCCGCAAACAAAAAATCATACAAAATTTCTATAAACATGCTTTTCTAACTTACATGGACTTGAATATGTCTGCAAAACTGTTCTTCAACAAGCTTAAACTAGTGTCCCAACCCTTTTTGAGACTCTCCAAAATAGTCATATGACAACAGAACAGGTAGGTTTGCATCTCTGCTAACTCAATATTTTTTAGATCACTGATAGCCATAGCATCTTGTGCTTCCTTCAATGCACTAAGCATTGTCTCCATTTTAGGAGAAATTAGTCCTCTGAGCTCACATACCCTTTCAACAATTTTCTCTTTTTCATGCTTCAAACTTTTAATTTTTTCAAGCGGGGATATGGCTTGACCTTCTTGCTTAACAATAGAAATGGTTAGAGGATCAAAGGCTTGAGAAATATCTACTAAATTTTTCTCATATTCCTTAATTTTCTTCTCAGTGACCTCAGTGAATTTTGACGAGGATAAGCATGACTTGTAGATATTTCCACCCTCAGATAATGCACCTTGAATGTTCTTTTCACAAGTAGCTAATAAGGCTTTATCATTAGCAATCATACAATTCAATCTACTAAACATGTTTGCATCAAATTCTTTCTGGACCTTATCCTCAACTAACTTTTCAAGAGACTCAAAGTGAGTACTTACAGAGTTGATGAGTTTCTTCAACTGACCAGAGGGAGAATTGGATGAGTCCTTGACATTGTGGGCATGATCTTCTCCAAGATACCAGATGCAAGACTTAGCAGCTCGTTGTCCTCAATGTGAGATTTCAATATCTCTTCCCTTGCCTTGGCCTAAGCAAATGATGCTACTTTCATCTTCTGAATAGGGGATAGAGTGACCAAGTTGATAGGACCTTCAACCAATTCAGGGTCAAACTCCTCCTGTTGTTCTTCTAAAAACATCTTTACTGCCTCTGCAGTGTCTCTTGCTCCCATAGCAACCTCCTTTGCCTTAGCCTTCTTTTCTTCAATCATATATTCTTGCTTGGCTTTGGGAATCTCTATTTCTTCAACTTTAGGAGCTTCAATCTCCATGGAAATTTCAGTATCTTGCATATTTAGAGGATTCTGAGTATCCTCAATTGTGTCTTCTTTCACTGAACTTCAATTACCGGACCAAATGGAACATCTTCATCATGAGTTTCTTTAGAGAGTGTTATATTTGTTCTTCAACATAACTGCCTTAAGAATTTTCTCAGTGTCTTTTGTTACTTCCTCAGTCTGTCTGATCATAAGCTTATTCACCCTTGATTTTCTCTTAAAATCCTTTTTAGCATCATTGTGGATTTTCTTCATTTCTTCTATTGACATTACCGAACATAGATCGGCAAGTATGCATTCTCTCATTTGTTCATCTTCAGCTCGTGCATTTACTCTCCTCATTTCTAAGACTTCATATAACCCTTTAGGTAACTCTGACATTATTTCTATGAGCATCACAACCCAGCCCATGACTTTCAAGTACATTTTTAGGAGAAGTGTACGACACCTTCTGATGGAGAAGACAAAGGTCACTCTTGATTTCTCTATAGGCCTTTTTGTCGGATCTGTCATTGGTCTTTCTACCCAGGAGCAGTTGTCGAGGGCTGAGGTTGGATTCTTTGATGAGATTGATCATGGCCCCACACCTCCCGCATCTCCTACACCATCATTGGTAGATGAGCATGAAGTCATCCACATCCCTTCAGAGTACATCTCTTCCCTTAGTAAAGGGTTGGGTGACTTGGAGAATCACCTGGAGAAAGACCCGAAGTTGGCTAGAGCCACTAAGGTTATTAGCGAGATAAAGTATATGGTGGGAAAAGACCACATAGGAATAGAACTCCTTGCTAACCTCTCTAGTTTGATCAAAGCGTGTGTCCTGCCAAATAATGCTAACATTATGCAAGGGGCCACTCTCGAAGAACATGAGAGACAATTAGGAGTGTCGATGCCTCCCACATCTGTATACATGGCTGACGCACTCCCATCAATCAGTATGCCCTTTGCCTCCAAGAGGTATGAGACTATCAAAGTGAACATAATACCCTTGGCTTTTAGTTTCATCCCTCTTGTCACCTCTAGCAATGGAGGTTTTTGTGGGTTGAGTGGTGGAGGCTTTGGTAGTGGCGGTGGTCTCGACGGTAGGGGTGGCGCTGGCAAAGGTGGTGCAGGTGGAGGCCATGGTGGTAGCTTCGGAAGCAGAGGTGGCTCTGGTGGAGACCCTGCTGGTGGTGGTGGCTCTAGCAGTGGTTCCAGTGGTGGCCATGTTGGCAGTTTAAGAGGTGGCTCCGATGGTGGTTCTCGAGGAGGTCCCACTGGTCCTATGTCATCTAATGACCCTATTTTGAACACTCTTCTTCAGAATATGGGAAAGATGTAAAGCTAGCTAGAGAGTCTCTCCCAAGACTCTACCCAGCCTATCTTTCAGCCCTTCTTCCGACATAGTCCATTATCGGTAGCAATTTAAAGTACTCCCTTCCCACAAGGAATGGAGATTCCCAAATTCAAGAAATATGGTGGCAGAGGGGACCCACAAACGCATGTGTCCACCTTCAATGCTCTATGTACAGATTTCTTCCATCACAATGAGTTGATGGAAAAATTATTCCCTCAATCTCTTAAGGATACAGCACTCAAGTGGTATTATTCCCTACCAGATAACTCTATTTTCTCATTTGACCAACTTGTGAATCAGTTTCTCCAATAGTTCCAATCCAACATTAGACCGAAGATAACCTTTTCGGATCTCGTTTGATGCAAGCAAGGGGATAATGAAAATATTACTGATTTCATAGCGCGGTATCAAGCGCTCTTCTCACAAATCTCATATACGTTGCTTGATTCTGACGTATAGAAGGTATTCATAAGGAACTTACAAAGACCTTGGCAGGAAAAGTTTTCCCTTATGAAGTACCCTTCTTTCATGCATCTGTGTGCAATGCTACGGGAGTATCAATAGATGGTAGTTTAATTCAGGGGATCGTCCTCATGCTCTTGTTCATAAGGGAAATCCATTGTATCAATCTATGGGAAAGGTAAGGTTGTGTCGAATGTAGTAGCTGCTACGAATGATAACAGCCTCAGACGCAACAAGAAGTTCACAAAGATAGCAAAATCTTATTCTTTTATCCTACAAAAGTTGCTAAAGGATAAGATCATAACCCTAGAGAACTCTAAACCCCTCAAGGAACCTTACCCTAGTTGGTACGATGCAAATTCCTTCTATCAGTACCATCGAGTCAACAGACATGATACTGAACATTGTATGCACCTACATCACAAGATACATAATCACATCAAGGATGGTACTATTCATCTCGATGGGAATAAACAAAATGCAAAAAAATTGGTGGTAAAAGTGAATAGTGAGTTGCAGATATACACGGACCTGTATCCATCATGTTCTACCAACATGATTATCAATCCCTCTGATTCTACCACTCATCCTGAAGCATATGTTAACATGGTTACAGTTACCCCTCTTGCATAGTCTGCGATTGATTCACCATATGTGACATTCACCTCACAAGATATGCCCTTGAACAATAAGCCCTCTCCCCTTTACATTCCTACTCGCCTCAATGGGAAAATTGTGACAGGGATCTTAGTTGACCCTATGAGTCGAGTGAATGTCATTATAGAAGAAATGTTGTGGCTTAACTCATTGCATAAGGGTGAGTACGAAGAAATGAAATCTACCATCCGTACGCATGATGGTCTATCTCTCAAGCCATATCCAGCTCTATAACTCTATCCATCCTAGTTGGACCTAGGGTTGTATACATCGTCTTCGATGTCATTCCAGAGTTGGATTTGTTCATGTTGAAGCTAGGCATTCCTTGGCTAGCTTCCATGAATGGAATCGCCTCTTTCATTCACAAATGTTTAAAGTTCTCCCATGAAGGTGTCATGCACGTAGTACATGACACTAAGTACCATCCTTTGGTATCCTGGGGGGATATTCATTGGATCACTTTTGGCCCACCCCGGTTGGTCTGCTTCCTCCAAGAATGGACCTCCTTTATATGAATTATGTGAAATATAAGACTGGGGGCAAGGGATGGCCAAAATTGATCCTTCTAATAATGCAGTAGCCAGTTGCCTCCTCTTCTCGAAATGGAAAAGAGAAGTTTCCCCATCCTCAAGATGGCTCTCCTACTCATCTTTCCAGAGAAGATTTTTGGATGAATAGGCCTGGATTTTACCCGCTAAGTCTGATGGTGCCTACTTGGCTTAAACCCAAGATTAGGATATTGTATCTCCCTACCAAACCACCTGGACCTTGGTATTACTTGTATGGCAAGGGAAAAGGTCCCCAAGGGGAATCCTCTATGTCTCGACCTCCTTGATCTCCTATCGCTCTTGCTCCAAAAGCTGTAAATGAGAAGAGGCCCACTGCCGAGGCACTAGAGCCAACTCCCCCCGTTGTTTCTCAACCTTCTCCTCCTGCTCCCATTCAGAAGCCTGTCCCTTCACTGGAAACAGTTGTGGTGGAAACTCCCATGGTTGAGTAGGAGTCTTTCGCTCCTTCGCAACCTCTGATCTTTGGCTTGAAGAGTCATAGAAACCGCCTTGCGAATGAGCACAAGCATCAGAAAAAGGCTCTCGCAACTAAGCAGGTCACCTTGTAGAGGAAGGAAGGGGAGACAACCGCCCCTACTTCAAGGCCTCCTACTATGTCCTCCTCTCTCCTCCCCTTTGCTTATGTTCAGCTGAGCTTTGTATCAATTCTAACTCATGTTGTGAGTGCTCCTAACCCCAAAAATGTGCAGGTGTTCATTTCTCCTTTGGCTGAGCCATCCTTATTGATGTCCCTTCCAGACATCCTACCTTTCCCGAAACCCATGGATATGTTGAATACTTTGATGGTGTATGTTGTCGTTTTCTCCTCCTCCTCTTCCTCCATGCCTCTTGCCTCATCTATGGGGAGTTCTCATCCCTTGACGAAGCAGAAGATGGAGGATGGCCCTTCCAGCAATGGAGGGTGCAAGAGGAGCCCACCTTCTCCAAAGGGTGGTCTTGTGTTGGCCTGTTCTATCTTAGTGACGGGACCAGCCCCAGCTTCCCCTAAATTTTTCACCACTCCCAGTCACTCATTGAGCCTATCAGTGGATCTCGGGCATAGCCCTCTCCATCCGTTAAGGTATGACATGGCACTCTAGTGAAGCGCATGTTCAACTCTTTGGATTAATTTTTGGCCTTGTCAGCAATCTTCATGAAATCACTGACCATAGCTCCACAAGAGCTGAGTGGAGGAGACCTTACAAGTCCTTCTTCCTTATGCCTTGTTGTGGGAGGGTTGGAAGCTCCTCCCCTTAATATTCCACCACTGCAGGCTCGTCCCCCTTCCCCTTATAGAGTGGGAAGTGGATGACCTCTTGGTCAATGAGTATTAGGGGGAGGCCTCTTCTTTATCTTTATATTAGATGTGTGTGTTGTGATGTGTTCCCCCATACTTGTATTGTGTGTTCCTGGATGACCCTTTTCACCCTTGTTGGTGCTTAGATACAGGAGTGGTTTTTGTGTCACAAACCTTCTTCTATTTGTATCATCATTCTTCCTTTGTTATGTGTTTTTATTTTTGGAAAATTGGGGAGATGCAAAGCATTGGGGGCATTTAGGCTTCCCTTCCATGTTGACCCATTTTTTTTATTTTTACTTTGTCTTCTCGTGAATTCTTCACATGGTCTGATATAGTATGGGGTTGATGACGGTTCATTTATATACTATTATTATACTTATATATATTTATGAGGAGTTCTAACCCCGAAATATTAGATCACCCATGTGCCCTCTATTTATGTTTATTTCTTTTTTCGCTCTTTTCCTTTCCTTTTTCTCTTCTTTGCTTGAGTTGTCCCTCTCGTGTGACAACGCCATTTCTATGATACTACGATTTTCAAAAAATGCATTCGTTGCCAACAAATCTTTTCTCAAAAATCCTCGCAAACATTTCTTTTTCAAAACCATGTTCACAGCTAGGACCCCTTACAGAATGTGTTTCCATCAGCATGGGTTCGCAAAGAAAGAACTTGAGAACTTTCCTCCAAGGTGGAAGCAACTTTGGCCTTCCCCTCACGAGGGGGTATTTTCTTCCTTTCGAATTCCTTGATGAAGTGAAAATATTTCGAAAGGATTCCTTGATGACGAATCGATTTGAGAAAAAATGTCTCTTTTTCACTTTCAAATAGCACGTCCCTTGAGTGGACCCACTTTTCACGCCGAGTTCCCGAGGGACCCCTTTCAAATACTTCCAATTTGTCAACATTCTGTGTGACTTTCCGCTTATTTTTCTGCGTGGCTACTTTGTTTTCGGACATGCTTTATTTGCAAGTAAGCATGTCGCTTTATAGGTGCTCCTGTGAAGCTACTTTCCAATTTAACTTTGTGAAGTATCCTCCTTTGGGTTTCCTCCATGAACAAGATCTTGGGAGATGCCTCCTTGTAGGTCTACAAGCATGTAAGGTGCTTTCATTTGGGTTTCCTTCATGTGAGAGATCTTGGGGAATACCTTCTTGCAGGTCTACGAGCTTGTAAGGCACTTACTTTATAGGGATTCCTTCATGTGAGAGATCTTGGGGCTTCCTCCTTGCAGATCTGCGGGCCTGTGAGACGCTTTCATCTTGCAAGATTTTTCCATCATTGGTCCTAGGGCCTTTGATGTACCTTGTGAAGCTTCATATTTTTGCGGGACTATGGAGTCTTTTGTTCCAGCCTATGCTTTCGAGCTCACCAAATTGTGATTTGCTTCCTCAATGGTTCAGGTATACATTTCTAACCCTACTAACTCTTCGATCTACTTTACTGAAGCACTCATCAGTATTTGTACTTGCTAAAGTGGGGAAAAATGTATAGGAGTGAATTTTCACCCCTTACGCAAATTCCCCTTTCACTTACCTTCACCTTAGAAAATCAAATCCGAAGGCGAAATTCCACATCACCCAACTACCTTCCTTCCACTTGGTGTCTATCTCTTGTTTCGATGAGAGAGAAAAATTTTGGGGACGCATGTGTGGCACGTAGACATCCACATGGCACGCTTACGTCCCTAATTGATTCCTGCATCTGAATTTGGTAGAGGTGTTGCACTTTCGATTAGGGTCGATTTGTAACATCCCTCTTTGACCAACTGACCCCCGAAAATGGTAGATTCTTCCCACTTCTCCTTCAAATTCATCCATTCTCATTCCATTTCATCTCTTCACAAGCTCTTGCATCCTTCTTTCAC
Source organism: Sequoia sempervirens (assembly GCA_007258455.2). Classification (NCBI taxonomy): domain Eukaryota; kingdom Viridiplantae; phylum Streptophyta; class Pinopsida; order Cupressales; family Cupressaceae; genus Sequoia; species Sequoia sempervirens. The sequence continues at coordinate 166,011 of VDFB02071554.1, read as the reverse complement.
ATTCTCAAGTATTTTCAACATTCTCTTCACTCTTTAGTAACACTTCAACACTCCATTGCAACAACAATACTCCATCAACTCCACAAAGAAAGTGTGAAGCAAGCCATAGCAGCATGGGCTTGGAGTCTTGCAAGACCTCCCTTCATTATAGTCGAGGTTGTGGCGACCTTGCCAAGTTTGATTTCTCCTCCATTGGCTAGTGATATTTTGGGTAGAGGTGGTAACGTTTTGCTCCTCTCATTTGTGATTTGGTTGAGTAGCACTTTACTATTTTGTAGTGTTTATTGGACCTTCTACTTTCTTTACTTCTTTATTGCATATTTCTCTCTCATTGCTATTTGGTTTCCTGTGGAGGTGGAAACACCAAAACAAGGGTCTAAATGAGGCAGGCCCCTATACAACGTGAACAATTTTCCCCTCTTTCTTGTGTAGGTGGGCGTGCATTTGGAGCTAGCTAGCGAACTGGGGCCTTAGTGAGATCATTTTCATTACTTTAGCCTTCATCTATCTACTTTATCATCTTTGTTTGTACTTTTCATGTTTTATTGTTCTATTTTTCTCATTCAAGAATAGTTAGCTAGGTTGTTAGTTCATTTTTTGGTTTTTTTATTGTACTTTCTTTCCCCTTGTCGTACGGATTCCAGGGCACCTGAGAGACACTAGCACGTTGTGTTGTCATCCTCGGACAGAGAGTTGTCTGAGGTGCATTATTGACTTTGAAAACTAGCTCGCCTAGCCTAAACTTGGATTTTGGGTTTGAAGAATGATTGAAGTACTTTATAGTCCTCATCATTCTTGACCTCTATCTGAAACACCCCTTTAGAGTGAGGTAAGTTAGGGCAACCCTCTTCTCTCGACTCTCCGTGACCTCAAGCCTTGACACATAGTTGGTCCCCCTCTCTTACACTTGGCGTATGCAAATGTTCCCCATTTAGTAGTAAAATTAATTTTGTGTTGGTCTTCCTCTTTCACCCATACTTGATTGTATCCAGAGAAACCATCTAGTAGAGAGAACATTTATGACCCTGCCATAGTTTGTAGAATTTATTCCATGGAAGGGAGGGGACAGTGATATTTTAGAGATGCCCTATTCAAATCTCTAAAATCCACAAAAAGTCTAATATCACCATTCTTCTTTCGAACAAGAACCAAATTGGATACCCAAGTATAATGCTTAAACGGATATATGATCCTGGAATCTATAAGCTTTCTTAATTCCTGGGCCATGAGAGACTCTATTTTATGGTTCGGCCTCTGTTTTTGGAAAGTTGGTTTAACTCCTTCAGTTAGGTCTATAGTGTGTTGGATCACACTAATACCATAACCTTTTAGGTCATCATAAGTTCATTCCATGACTTTATCATACTCACTACAAAAGGATATCATCCTTTCCTTATCCTTTTGAGGAACATCATTTCCAACTTTTAGTTTCCTACCTCCTCTGATGTATAGATCAGAGTAGTCACTTTTGTTTGCGACAAACTTTCTCTTGTCATTTTTGGCATCATTAGAATAAAAAAGATTCTCTATAGTGATTAAACCCTTAAGAAGCTTGTTAGTTTTGAGCTAGATAATCTAGTCTTCATAAGCCTCTTCATTCTTGGGCTGTAATTATTCTACAAATTCACCAAAATGTTGAATAAACGTGGTAATCTGAGAATCACTCTCAAAGACTTGTTAGTTTTGATCATTATCAAGGATGGTTGGTCTTATGATCACCCATATCCACATGCTTGTTTGATAGCAAGTTTGTTACCTGGTTGAACTGAGAACCGAATATCACCATTCTATCTATTGCAACATTTTGAGATCTTGAAATCACTTAGATGTTGAAGGCATCAAATCGTTTGATTAGATCCCATACTATATGGTTGTAGGATCACATTCACACAGTTTTGAAAATGATGTCCCTCTTATATGTTTTATCACTAGCCTTGAATCTCTAAAGACCTTTAACCGTTTGATTCCCATTCACTCTACAAGACTCAAACCATGGACTAGGCCTTTATACTCGGCTTCGTTATTCATGTAGGAAAATTAGAAACAGAAGGCTATGAGATTTTTCACCTCAGCAAGCAATACTAAGTGGATACTGATTCCTGAACTCGCCTTACATCTCTCACCATCAAATTGTAGAGTCCACGGGCCCAATTCATCATTTGGGATTCCATGTTGGCTTCCTTGACTTTTGGTCACCTAAGGATGACTTGATCTTCGTCATAAATCACATATGTGTCAAGGCCAATAGCATCATAATTTCTGAATGGATTTCTCCTCATGAATTCATTTATCAAAACTTCTTTTGGGCTTCTATCTCCAATTATTTCTTCATCTTCTAACATCTCCACACAATACATTTCATTTTTTGAAAATGATGTGTGTGTGGCCTCAAATTTCATCACAGCATCATTTGTTATGTTCTCTAAGTGTATAGGTTATGATAACACTTTCATCTTAGCACCATGCTTAGTCCTTAGGATTAGATGAGACCAATCAAGAGACAGATATCCCCCAATATTAGCAGTGAAATCTCTAGATAAACACAGTCTAAAAATGGGAGGGATATCTATTACTACCACCTCTTGGGAAACTATAATGTTGGGACATGAATACGGCGTTAAGGGGAGAATTTTGATTAGACCTATGGCCTGAAGCCTTTTCCCATCTAATTGCATGATTCATCTATCAAGAGGCTCATATTATAATTTTAATGAATATGCAATCAATTTAGACATAACTATGGTGTTGGCACCAAATTCAATCATAGAATTGTGTAGCAACTTATCCCCTACAATGAGGGTTAAGAAGAATGGGGTAGGTTTTGGCTTACTTACCTCTTCCTTCGCCACCTTTTCTTTTTTGTTTATGAATGTTGTAGTTCCTAAGGCCCATGACTCTTTAACTAGCTTTTTGTCTTTCTCCTAATTACATTTTGGGACTGTAATGGCCTCCGACAATTTTTTTATCCTCTCACAACAAAGATTTATGCTCTAGGATAGCCAGAATATCCCATAAAGAGACATGGGTCAAGGCTTTCTTCAATTTCTCTACCACATTGAGCGGTCCATGTATTGGGGCCTTTGACTCTTTTGTCTTACTCAAGATTGTCTCACTCTACTTTTGGAATGTTGGAGCTTCTGCTGGTGGTCTTAAGTCTTTCTCAGGGACAAGCTTGGTTTCAACTATAATGGGTATATGCTCTTTGATTAGCCTCCTTTTGGACTAGGCATAATAATCTGATTGAACCTGAGAATTCTTTGACGTTGATGCCTCATTGGAAAACACTACATCTTCTCCCCCCACCCAAGAAAATAGTGCACTATCTAAAGCAATTTCCCCCTCTTGCTTGAGGGACATGCCTTGCACTTGTGCCAGTATGATAGAATTTTCCACTCTTGAGGATTGATAGGCATATGCACTGGTATAGTAGTGATTCCTTGGTTCCACTGTTCTGATACCCTCTGTTGGAGATTATCCCTAGGGAAGTTATGGGGCATGTGTGTGTCATTATAGGGGAAGCACCATGAATTAGTGTCGTCCACTAGATTATTTTGACCTACCATCAAGTCTCTATTATGATTAGGCGATAGGACTGTAGCGGGGTTGGGACTAGGACTATCTAATTTGAGGATTGAGCCTGATTGTTTTCCTGCACTCCTCCTTGGTATGGGTTATGTTGGAAGGGAGTTCTATTTCCTTGAAAGTTCTGGTAAGGGGGTTTATGAGGTACAACTTTCTGCCTCTTAAGGTTAATTATTTCATCAGAGAAATTCTGCAACATATTTTTCATATCATTCACTTCCATGGCCAATGAGGTAGAGGTAATCACATTAGTATGCACATTGGGATACACATACATTAAAGGGGGCATAGCAGAGGTACTGGGGGAATCTTCAAGGGGCAGAAGTGGTATTTCAAGGAATACATGCATAGGTGGATGGGGAGGGAGATTTCCAGCATTTATAAGGTTATTCTCAGCTCTAACAGCCAAGTCATATACATCTAAAAGGGTTTGTCTTCCCAAATACTAGATCATCATGGCTATGTCAGAATTAAATGCCTTCAAGTAGAAAACAATAGCCATACCTACCAGAGGTCTAGTCATAATGGGGATCCTTTGCCAAGTTTTGTGAAACCTGATGTTGAAATATGTGACAGCTTCCTGGTGAGCTCTTTTCATGGTTATCAATTGTTGGGGTAAGGAAGACCAGTCACCTTTTCCTATAAATCAGTCGAAGAAGTTATCCCCGAGTTGATCCCAAGTACCGAATTAATTGGGGGGCAAGGATCTATACCAGTCTAAGGCTTTTCCTTTGAAAGAAGCAGTGAGAAGCCTTAATGCCACATTTTGTTATGTTACATGATGCATCGTGCACATGTCAACGTCATCTTATAAATGTTTCATTGGTGTCTTAAAATCTTCTCCCATGAACAAGTAGGTAGCGCTTTTAGGGTGTTAGTGGGAAATGGATCCCACACAAGTGGAGGTATTAGAGGAATGAGTGATCTTTCACCATTCCATGCTACAAAATTTCTTACAACCATTGGTGATTGCACTTGTTTTTCTTAAGTCGCTCCACTTCTTGTGGCTTTCTGTCATCCAATAGTCACCAGTGGGGTAAGAGTAATTCAGGATTACACATTGTTAATGATCTTATAATGGGCCTCCAGATCATAAACCTACCTCTAATCAAGCTTAAAGTATTTTTCATCCCATCAGGCGTGCCAGAAATGGAACTATTGACCTTGAAAGCTGGCGTTTAGGAGATTCATTCCTTGGGAAGTTCTGAGAATGTGGGATCATATTGCTATCCACAAAACAACCTTTGAGATTTTAGAATTTGGCTCTTCATTTTAACTAATGGTGGAGCGGAAAAAGGAAGAGATAAAATAAAATGCACAAGTAACTATTCTAAGGTGATGCGCCATAACATGTTAATAGTGTTTCCCATCAAACAACATACGATAACTTCAATCTTGTGATAATTTGTAGAAATATGAAAGAGTACTAACATGATCCAAATTCTGCATATGTGAAACTAAAACTATAAAAGCTTACTATAACAATCAACCACTACAATCTCTCAATGAAAACACAGAGCATAATTATATTTAGATCTAGAGGAAATATAATGCATGACAAAGGCTAATGGGGAACAAAATTATGCATTGAATCTTTCTCATACAAAACTAATTGCTAAGGTTTAAGAAATTACAAAAATCAACTATTATCCTTATGAGTCTTTTTTGGTAGTAAAATGATGAAAAACCCTCAAAACAATTCCACACTAGACTTAAATAGAACAGCATCCCCCATTGAGAAGGAAACCACAGAAACAAAAAAGATTCCCCCACTCCTACACTTACGAGTCCCACCATCATGGTGACGGTTGAAATGGCCTAACTGGATAATCATGAGCAGACCCTATAGGGGGAAATGATGTGATTTTTTCCTCCATAATCTTCCCTTGCAACCACTCACGAGCCCCATTATTAAGAACCGGTGATGGGAATTCATTCCTTAGATGCACACGGGCTTACCACGCATTGACCTCCACATTATCCATGGTGGCCCTACCAAAAGTCTCACCCAACTGCATGTCATATATCACTTGTAATGCCTAGGAACCCCTTCGAGCTATGCTAGCTTGTCACATGGCTTGGGTGAAAGCAAGCACTTGATAGAAACAAATATCGCTCAATCTTCTTAGTTTCCACATGAAGCTGCCACATGGCAGCCCACCGCATTACGCTATAAGCATAGTCCCAGGATCTGGTAGTAGTTGTGTGGCTTTGACATGTGGCTTTCCTTTGTGCAAAACCATTGCAGCTCGAAAGAAAGGCATTATTTTAATAATGCCTTGAAAAAGAACCCTTCATAAAATAGGGGTGTGATATAGACAAAGTCTATAGTAACCACATAACCCTATAACTATTCTTATCATGGGAAAACTCTTTGTTAAGTGCACCAAAATCAATGGGAACATTAGCCATAACATTGAGGGTGAGTGCATCATCAATATAATGTTTTTTTGAGTGTAATAAAACACCTCCATGCCTGTTTCTAATTATTTAACTTTTTGCATCATACCTCTTTCCAAGGGCCCTTATAAGGCCAACACTCACAAACACATTAGGGACTATCAGTTTCCCCAAATTCATACACCACCAATCTGAGATGGTTCTATCTTATTGACTTCTTCTAAACCCATACTCAAACAAATTCCAACCTTTACAAGGAATAGTAGCATCCCTGACAGCACTAGCCCTATCCATAATTATGTCTATAATTACACTAGTTCCCTAAGCATGTTTGGCTCAATGACCCTGGAAACTTATTTAACAAAACCTCTTCCAAATTCATTCTAACTCTTATGGATTTTAAAGTGGACCGACTCATTTTGAAGGCTTTATAGAAAAGGCTTTTCTAATGGATTTCTAAACAACTAGGGCTTTTACTTCAACGTGAAAGATTTTGTGTTATCTTGTAATTTAAATAATTTTAGTAGATGATGCAACACTTAATAGATGAAAAAGTTTATTCACTTTGTACACTCCTTTTTTCCTTTTAAAACTTCCAGTGTCGGCACTTTAAATTTCTTTGCACATGGTTTTGAAAAAATTTAGCAATAATGAATTGCTTTGCCTTAGGAAAATATCCTTATAGTGATTGTAGGAAGTTATATTTTACCCAAGTGAAATGAATACCCATGTATTCATTTCCCAAGATGGTTGTTGATCAAAGATGAAAACTTGAAAATATAAAAAAAATGGGGTGAAGACAAATCTTATTAAGATTCTCAATTAACTGATTCTCAATTAACTGGTGGTTTGAGTAATCTCTATCGGGGTTATGGGCACCTAGCTGGAAGTAGAGCTATGCCCAAGTCACACCAACTAAGTCTCTAGAAAAAAAGTGTATGCTAATAAGGTTAAGAGTTGGGAGAAAGACATAGTCAAACTATTTAGGCTTTCCTTGAAGATCATTCCATTTTACTTAAGACATGACTTTGAAGGAATAAATAATCTACACACTGAGATTCAAGTATCCTTTGAAGAGGATGAGTTGGTTTGTACCTAAATTTAATAGACTTTCTTTCATAATAGTGAGTTTTTATCCTCTTCGGGTCTAGTTTTTTAGAAGTCATGTGATGAAGATTTGCTTCTAGCAATTTTTTTGTTTGGTTGATATTTTTTGTGCCTTGTACCCACTTCCATTTCATTTCCTTTTTAAAAAAAAAGGGACCCCCCTTTTTTTTCTTCTTCTTCTCTTTGATTTTCCTCTTCCCTTTCCTCCCTTTATTTTTCTTGGTTTGTTCCTTTCCCTCCTCTTTCTTCCCCTTTGTTTTTTTCTTTGTCGAAGTTTCAAGGTTTCTAAGGATGGCATACCATCTTTGTCGAACCTAACCCCCGACGTCTTTTGTTTTGCTAATTCTTTGTTTCAGAGTTTCGGTGATTGGAGTTTTTGTAGTCAACATTCCTCTTTTGCAACATTCCCAACTCTCAATGCCTAATGGATATTTTATCTTGTCATCTTATTGGTTGTGTGGTGGTGTCATCTTGTCTATTTGGCTTGGTCAATTGTCCTCTATGTGCCTTTCATTTTCATTTTTTTTGTTGTTTTCTTTGTTTTCCCTCTTTTTTTGGTTTTGTTGTATTTTCTTGTGCTTGATCTATCGAATATTATTCCCCCAACACTCTAATCAAGGATGTTATGATGTCACATAGTTCCTAATCGAGTTTTGGGTTTCCTTTTACAATGTTGTCTTGGAAAGTGGGATAGTGTGTTTTCAATAACCCCTATTTTGGCCTTAGGGTTTTCATATTTTAGCTTAAATTTTTTATCGTTGGACAATATCTCTTAAGAGATTATTCATTAGACCTCAAGCCATATGTCTGATGCCCAATGTCTGATAAATAATGCCTTTAAAATATTTTGGTTGAACACTTTATATTTTCGGATGGCAGGCGTCAGAGATATCCTTTATAAAGACTTCAAGTAAGGGTTACCCCGGACACAAGTCTGACTTCTGAAACTCAAAGGTCTTTTGCACTTTTGTTAGAACCTTTCCATTTTGTTGGAATTCAAAAGTATGTCTTATCTAACATTAAAATAAGTTTAAAATAGCTCAAATGGTCTTCCCGACCTCCGATCCCCAAAGAAAAGCAATAAATAAAACACTTTGTATTTTCTGGAAACGGAGTTGGGGACATCATCTTATCAATTACAAATATAAATCGTTAAATATTAAGCGATATACCCAACACCCAACTCCCGATGGTAATTCATTTTTACTTCGTGAAAAGGTAATCAAATATTGAGAATCGGACTATGCCTTCATAGTTAAAATCTTAAAGGAATAAGAGAAAAGTGTTGCTTCTAAACCTTGATTCCCAACGACAATCCATTTATATTTCTAAAACAATTATCGAGTATCGGTGTCTCTCCTAATAGTTGTGATCTAATAAGAAATCATTAATAAGCTACATTCCCCAACCCCAACACCCGAAAATTCGAAACAATTTGACTTATCTTTTGCAATAAGATGTTTGGGATAATATTGGTTGGGATATCTAAGGTTTTTGGTAAGCGATAAGGAGTATTCCCAAGACCCAATCCCTGACAAAGTGAGACTTTTATTAAGGATTTGAAGGCCTTATATGGTAATGGAGCATATGATAACTTCTTTAGGGAACAATTAAGGTGTTGCTTTAAGTTTTTCAATTAAATTATTCGGGGTTCTAATGGATGATGCTTTAATGTGCAGGTAATATGCAAAGAGAAGCAGCTTGTTGTCTTCGACGAATTGTAGGAAAAGTTGGAGAATTTTGCATTCTTACAAAGGATAAAATTGAAGTATCATAAGGCACCCCCCATGGATATGATGAATGAAGTTATTAATGCTTTTTTTGAGAAAGATTTCTGATTAATGATTAATCAATTGAATTTTATTATTTTTGATCAATTTTGTAATAAATCAACATCCCGGATGGTAAAATTTTAGTCTAGCGTTGGATTTTAGTAAACTCCAATTTAGGATATAGTTATTAAGTTTAGTTAAGTCTATTTTCAGATAAAGGTTGAAGGCCTTAGTTGAAATCTCAGTTAATCTTTTTTAGATCCACAAGATCTGGAGCGCATGATTCCTATATATTTTGGATACTTTGAAATTGCTAAGGATCATAAACTATTTTGTTTGCAAGAAAATGATACAATTTTAGCGTAGATTTTCCTACTATACTTTGTGAGTATTTTATAAAATATCAAAGGATTAAGCTTGTTGCATCCATATAGATTTTGGACATTGGTGATGGTATGTCTGTTTTATTTATCTGAATTGAATAAATTGGTAAAGTCAATCTTGTTGTACTATGATATTGAATAGATTCTTGTCTCAAATTTGTGCATGCTTTATGGTGATATGATTTGATGTGGCTTAAAAATATTGAGATTATAAATTTTCTTTGAAGATTGAATTTGTATTAATAGTGATTGAGTGAATACGGATTACTTTAGTATCGATTATTGTGATTTTATCTTACCATTTCAAAATTGATAGATAGAATGAGATTTATCTTTGTTCATTTAGTTTAAGTTTGTTCTTTAAAATTATCTATCAACCCTAAATATTTTGATCTTTATTTAATAATACTTTAAATCTTTGAAAAAGCATAGATGTAGTATAGATTTGCTAAAGAAATGATGCACTATCATGCAATTGGTTTTGAATTCAAAGAAACGTATGTTTCTATTTGATGTTGCACGTCTTGAATATATTTTCCAAAATATCTAAATCACTCAAACCCCTTGTTAAACAATCTTGTACCTGAACCACTAAGCTATCCATCATGATCAAGACCTGGCCTAAAAGGAACCTTGGAATAGGAATCCCTGCTTTTCAAGAAGAGTAGTGATTTATTATTACTCAACAAATTGGTTGTGCTAAAACCACCATCAACAAAACCCTCTATTGACAAGAACAACAACAAATTATTTTTGTGCAAGGGCATGCTTCCCAATTGTAAATATGGAATAACTCTCAAATAATGACACATGTTAATGAAGTGACATCAAAAGACTCACAAGGCCAAGGGGAACAACTTTTGTATACAAAGTTTTCTTTAAAAATGTATAAGAGTACCTATTATCTGACAAAATGGAAACTATAGTTTACCAAAGGAGTACATGTAGATAGGACAATAGTGTGCCAAAAGAAAACTAGCACACAAAAAGGATACTATTGCACCCCTGCTCAGGCGTCCACTTTTTGTACTAGAGTCTAAAATTTGCATTGAGTCCAAAATTTATGTTGTCTTGTTTCTACATTAGAGTCCTATTTCTATGTTGTCATTTTGTTGCACTATAGTCTCAACCAAAGACTAAACAGGTGACTATTTCTAAGCCATGATACTTAGAGACAATTCCCAAGACACAAAAATAGGATTACAACACAAACTCCAAAGCGGCCACAAATAATTGGGAGACCATGGTGGACATTCACACTCGATCTCTAGAACGTACCCAAACAAACAAGACACTTTACAAGAACTAGAAGGTCAAAAAGGGAATCCAAGATGAGTCCAAGAACACAAGGGACAAAGGGAAGTGGGCCCCACACTCCACACTTGTCCCCCTACCATAAGGGGAACCAAAATGGAATCACCCTATGGTAAGTCCTAACACACGACCCAACACTGGAATAATGAAACCAACACATATTCCAATAGTATCATAATTGAATGTTTTATATCACAATAACGATGAAAATCATATAAAATGACATGCATTTTCAACACTAATGTCAATAACAATAAAAGCAATAATCATATCATCAACACTTATGTGGATGGTTTATAATCCTTCCACTTATGAGGTCTCAATATAATGTTACAATTACATAAGAGGAAATCAAAGGTCATGAATTATACATTTTACAACTTTGATATAAGGGTTGATGCAAGAAGTTGGGTCCACAAAAAGCTCAAAAAGTGGAAGTGATTTCCCTAATTTTCAGAATTTGTCATAGTTGGACTAAAAATCTGAAGCACTTATACATTAAATCTTTTTAAAAAGTCAATAATATGAAATTTAGTATTCTGAGTCTAGTTTTCAAATATGTAATTTATTCTAATACCCACATGATACAAATTAATTTTTAATAGGCATTGTATAAAAACCACTTTTTAAAAGACTCTTTTTACCATACCCTGCACGTGTACGGACACCATAATTTGACCTAAATAAAAGTATTTTTCTAATTAATCTTGGGAAAATATGTGTAACAAACTGAAGATTGATGAGAATAATTTTTTATAATTTTTTTTAAATATTTTTTTATTAATTTTTTATTGGCCCTAATTGTTGTTTTTGAAAACCAACGTGTACACACACCATAATTTGACCTAAACTAATTTTTTTTTATTTTTTTTATTGTGTAGAGAATTTCCTGAAGAGCGATGTCATATAATTTTTTTTACAAAAAAAATAATATTAAAAGTTATCAAAAAACAAAAAAAGCCTAATATTTCAAGTTTATAGGCCAGTTTGCTAAGAAATTAATTAAAATAGAAAACATAATCCAATCATTAAAAAATTACATATTTGAAAACTAGACATCGTGATCTATAATGGGTTTTAATTTCATAAATTAATTCTAAAAAAACCATTAGTTATATTGTCAAAGTTAGACATTTCTCTTGACATTGCCTTAGTTTCTTAGTTGCAGGTCAAAGGCTAAGGGTTGAGTTATCAAACCTTTCTTGAGCCTAAAACCCAAGTAAAAATTGGCTTGGGATTTCATTTTTAGAAAAGGTACCCACTCTAAAACGGGTACCCCTTTTTTTTAAAAAGGTACTCGTTCCTTGCAGCATTTTTTTTGGTTGAAACTTCCCCTCTTCGTGGACCCAACTTCTTCCACTTACCCATAATGAAATACTAAATGAGAATATGAAATCTTCTTCCATTTTTTCGGTGATCCTATAAAATTCTAGCAAATCAACTAGTTTCCAATGGTGGTTGAGTGCCAACCAATCATGTGGTATTTGTAGGCCCACCGCACTGTGCTAGGAGATAGTTGCATGGGCAATGAACACACTCACACCAAACAAGGGATTAAAGATTACACACACACAAAACACTATGCATACAAAACAAGCATGAACACATATACAACCAAGGTCATCTAGTCATACACATGGCTAGAGATGGGTCTCTCATCATATGCAAAAATCCAATGGCAACAAGGACAAGGATACTAGAGGAAGGAAAGGAGTGTCATCACAAGGCATGAAGGTATGGCCTTGTGGACTTTAGTCAATTCTTGTGGCAAGTCGAGGGGAGGTACTCAAGTGACATCCACTAACTCTACTCGAGTGTGGAATTTCCTTGATGCATCATACATATTTTATGCAAGCGCTCTAAGTATGTCACTAACTCACATCTCGGTTCATTTAGTTACCCCATGAATTTCTTTACTTATCGAGTAATTAAATAACTTTCGCCCATCGTAGCCATGAAATCACTTTCAAATTTGGGACAACATCAAAAGCCACTCCTTCCTACCCTCCATACCTCAATCCTAGGTTATGCATGCCTTAATTCACTAATCAAATGTGGCCTAGAAAATGATACAACAAAAGTGGGATAACAATTTGAACATGTTCCCAAAAGATTCCACACAAAAAAATAATAAGACTTGTTTACTCTCATTCTAATTCTTTTGAAAGTACTCTAAATTATAAAAAAAAATACACATGGAAAACTATAAAGTTCCCAAATTCTCCATTGTTGAATGCATGAAAGTTCTATTTTTTAAATAAAAATTTCAAAAAATGAAAGACGCCCTTTTAATTCATACATGCACAACAACATTTTTTTACACTAAAATTCACATTTTCCAATTTCTTGAAGAAATTTCCATAGTAAGGACTATAAAATAGACATTTTAAAAATTTACATAATTTTTTTCAACAAATTACAATAAATTTAAATTGAAACTAAAGCCATATGCTACAACTTAAGTGAGCATGGCATCCATGAGTTAGAAGAATTAGAAAATCAAGAGAAAGGGGAGAATTGCCATCAATTTGGAGCACACAAATTGGTTAATTTTCATGCAACAATTCTATTTTGAGAGGTGATTCCACAAAAAATCCAAATACGCCTCCAATTCTTTCAATTTGCAATCCACTCCTAGTCCCAATGAGTCCTCAATCAAGTAATTTCATGGATTTTCCAGATGAGAGGAAGAGGGTTTCTTTGAGAAAGTAATTTTGAAAATATGTAAATAATTTGGAAAAGTATCCTTCCCTTTTATTTTCTATTTTCTTTTTCATTTTTATTTCTATTTTTCAATTTTATTTATACCTTTTTATTTTCAATTTTCCAATTAGCATTCATATAAAATAATTCAGACTTCAAATCAACTATTTAATTCTTGAATTAATAAATAATTGAAGTGAACTTATAAACAAGAATATTTAACTAATTAAACCAAACTAAAATTCTCCCTTTTTTCTTTTTCAATTTCTTGATTCCCAAAATGCATCATACATCATTACCATACAAAGATTTATTCATCAAAATGTAATAAAACACAACTAGGAAATAAGCAATCACAATTGCAATCACGCAATACAAGTGAACTCTAAAATCGCCATCAATTTGGAACCAAATCAACTTAGGGTCTCATAAGACACATCTCGCACTTGATTGGAGTATGATAGGGGTGAGCAAACATGTTAGCCCCAATGCGACATCTTTGATACAACCACCATTAGAGAAATAACCTAGATCCGTATAGTGAGGAAATAACCCTATACTTAACACACTCAATTCACACATCAAGCATACCTACACCATATATAATAGCTGAAGCAAAAAAAAAATCATCCAACATGGTACAAAATCACATAAATCATATAATCAACACATCCAAAATAGCTCAACATTAATGAACATCATCCCAACATGGGAATATGATAATCACTAAACATCTAGAATGCGAACTCATTAATATATGTATGTGTGTGTGTGTGTGTCGGCATTCTAGATATATTACTTTATCCACGAAGCTAAAGTAAAATATAAAAAATAGATCTAAATAGGAGTATAGCACATGCATCATGCAATATATACAATTAAAATCTAGATGCCAATACAATATTATTTTGAGAACACCTCAACAACAAAAGAATAAAATAAAATGATCTTCAAGACTAAATCTATAATTACAAAATAAACAAGTGTGAACGTCAAAGGCATTACAAAACAAACAATAATATAAGCAAGTAATGCATGGAAACCCCCCATAACTCCTCGAGGTTTTAAAAGCTTGCAGAGTTCTCAAGTTGTGCTATTGGCTAGCATTTTCCTTTTATTAGTAATGGACCTCAATGATTGGGCAGTGATTATCTAAGGCATGTATTTTCTTTTCAACTAGGCACAATGCACCAACTATTAGATCAAGGACCATGTCATCTCATTGTGTGAACAAGACACTCCTTTGAGCTCAATCTTATTGTTTTCAATCTAGCATTGCACCATTGGTTAAAGTGGCTAGCTCAACAAAGGCAATCTCAAGCCTATCACTCAAGCATCCTCTTGGGTGAAATCATTCATAATTGTGTGCAATGTGTAGCCATGCAATCAATTATGTGTTAGATAATCCAAGGGTCCACTCAACTCCATTAACAAGTTTTGTAGGATATCATAAGCTAATTGTATGAGATGTCCAATCATTTTTGCAATCAATGGCTAAGATCATGAGCTTGACACAATATTTTGAGACTTCCCTTTGTAGCGAGAACAATTGAGTGATCATTAATGCCTTCATAAGCTAAAACACAAAAATTGAAGCATTTTTAGGAATTCAATGAGCATATATCCACATTCAAGATGCATTCAAGTACGTGGTTTTCATCTTCCACTACATTCCTCAATGACAACATTTATGAGCTAAGTGGAAGAGCATTTTTAGCAAAAAATTGTTACAATGGGTAGTTCCTCCTGTGGAATAGTCCTTTGATGATCCAAGGCATTTGATGTTATTTGTTTTTAGTATACTTTTTGTTGTTCTATTTGGTATAAATAAGAACTTTTGTGCTCATTTTTTTATCAGATTGTACAAGGTTTCCCATGCTCATAGGAGCTCTACAACTTATATTTTCGAGTAATTTTTAATTTAGGTAGCCTTTGTTTCAAGAAAGTAGAAAGTTAAACTTACCAAACTAAATTAAAAGTAACTTAGAAAATTAAGTTAAAAATGATTATGTGAAGGCCTCGTTTGCCTTTCTAGAAAGGTCATATATTTTCTTTCATGGTCTAAGATCTTGTAATCATTAGATATGTGCTTCTTTGGCATTAGAAGTAATGTGTGCAATCTAGTATGAATTGCTAGGATGAAATTCCTATTACTCCTATCATGGTTTGGTGAGTTTGTATTTGTTAGTATGTTAAAGTGTTATACGTACTAGTTGTAAAGGTGGGAGCATGAGTTGGATCATTCTCCATGTGCTACTTATACACCTAAGTACAATGGCATGTAGTGTTTATTGTGAATTTGAAAGTGTTTCCTTGGTAGAATTGATTTGTTTCAATGTATGACTACATGTTTGAGTTCCTTGGTGTTTCAATACTAGAGATTTATTGAACTAGTCACTCATTAGGAGTAAATTGATCTTGTATTTGAGAGTCTCTTAATGGATCTAGGTGTAACAATTATGTCATGTTTGGAATTTTTTGACTTACATTGTTATCTTGTTTTGACTCTCCAGCTCCATTTGGGTGAAGACTATATCATTGGTGAGTTTGGATATATGTATTGTGTTAGGTGATTTGTGAGTAAACAAATCATGGGGAGTTAATCTCGAGCTTCTACAACACCTAAGTTTTTTCAACATACTAGGTGGTAGTGTGTGTGAGCCTAGTTGAGAATTTAGTCCCCATGTTACAACTACACTTGAGTATGAGTTACAGTACTATTTGTAAGTTTTTAAGCATTTCTCTCGATGCTACCATTACATCTAAACACCTTGTTCCATGTACCTTTGGGGTATCTAGATGAACCTTCAAGTAGAGGTTAGATCATGGATGGATATATCCAAGTATCATCTTCTCTACTTCATGTCCGACACCCAAGAGATCATTTTCCCCTTAAGATAGGTTGGCCAAAGAAGTTGAGCTTTCTCTTCTTATTAAATTGCTCACCACAGCCCACTAAGCTCTTAGTGCTCTAGATATCAAAAGGTCCACAATTTATTTATGCATTTACTACACATCACATCAATAGAGGATTCTTTGATATCAAGACCTATGGCTTGATTTGTAGTATGCATATTATATCTACATGTTAAGGTAGTGCATTCTATGGGTGGTATAGTTTTCCTTCTTTCTTATGGGAGTTAATTGGTAAGTTGGTACACTATGCAATTGGAAAATAAATCTCAGTGTGATTGGAACACATCTAGGGATCTTGAACTATGATCCTATAACGTGTAGAGTTAGTTTTCTTTTCATAGGTTGTCTATCCTTCTTTGTGCTTGTCTTATTATTCTTTGATTGTGTTTTGTTTTGAGGGATGTGTATTCCCTTAAATTTGTCTATCTATATTGTATATATGTGTGTGTGTGTGTGTGTGTATTTTTTTCAAAGGTGGATTTAATTGGAGGTATGAGTTGTGAGCTAAGGCATTTGGAAATCATGTGGTATAGGTTGCATGGATTTTCTACCTTGAGCTAGTTTGGAATTACATGAGACATATGGCACTATAAGGTGATTGTAATCATAGTATAGGATGCAATTAATGGTCACTTGAAGGTGTTGCATGTGCTCTTGAATGCTTAGAGTTATAGATTCCTAAATGTTACTAAGCATTGTATTTGTTTGTGAAATCTATGGATTTGATACCAACATTTCATATGTGTTGTGAGGCATTTTAGTGGATTTGATTTATGGTTATAATATGTTTGTGTTATTTATTATGTTTGTGAAATTTTAATGGATTGATTTGTGTTCTTTGACTTTTGGTTGTGGATCTATGTATATGAGAGGAAATGAAAATGAATTAATAAGATAATCAATATATTGTATGTATACTTCATCACAATATATTATCTATTTGTACACTTTGAGCCAAGCAAGTGGTTGAGGAAAGGTATTCATTAGATGTGTGGGTTCAATTACCTTCCCCATATGTAGTAGGAGCTTAGATAGAGTTGTTTGTCATTGGCAAGCATTTGGCAGTTTACAATATTGTATTACATATCTTTGGATATTCTACTACTAGTACTTATATGGTGGATTGGTCATATTGCCAATGTACTTGGAATATTTGGATGGGTTTTAGTTGTGACTCGATGTGTTATTAGGTAGTGTGTTCATGGTTTAGTTGTATCATTGGATATAATTATTGAGCATGTCTTATAATGGAAGGATAATAGAGTTAATATTGAGTTTATCTTTGTACATTTGATTGTATGCATAAATTATTGATTTTGTTGAATATGAAGAAATTTTGAGGTTGCAATTTGGTTATTATTACAAGGTTAAAATAGTCAAACGAGTTAATTTTGCAAGGGATAAATCTACAATCGCAAAGATGTCTTAGCAATTGCAATCCAACAAAATGCAAAAATAATAAAAAAATATAGGAACATCAAAATAGGTTAGAATAAAAAGGAAAACATGAACTTAAATAAAAACATAGAGAATAGACACAAATTTGGCATTTTGGATTGGGAAAAAAGCTAAAGTAAGTGGTTGAGTGAGACCTAAAACATACTAGATAGAGGGGACACTAAAATGAGGGCAAGGTGTGCAATTTCCAGCTCTACAATTTGTCCTTGATGGTATCCTAATTTTAGATTCAATTTTGTGAAATATTTTTTGTTGTAGCCCATTCAACAAGTTATCTATTCTTTGGAGACACTAGTGGTTATTAATCGTAATCTTGTTGGGAAACTATTAATCTATACACATTCTCCATGATACATCATTTTTCTTACCATGATAATCAATGATCCACATGGCAAGATGTTTGGGGAATCATTCCTTGTTCCAACAACTATTAAAGTTATTTTCCACTTTGTTGTTCTCCATTAATAGTTATATATACAATCTAATAGTACGTAGAGGGATTTTGGAATTAAGTGAATCTCATGCTCTACCTCTCTCTTTGGAGCATTAGGCTCATGAAAAACCTCTTGAAATGATGCCAACAACTCATCCAAATCCTTGGTCTTCTTGTTAATATTTGACATAGAAGAAAGCCATATCCCATCATTTTGTTTATCCTTGAAGAGAAGAGAATTTGCTTGGTCTCTTAAATCAGCTTTATGACTCGGTTGGAGCTTACCATTTTTTTTTTGTGTCCATTGGTGATGCATTTCATCCTATCCTCAATCCACCACTAATTGTTTTCTCTTTCCATGGATATAGCATCCCTAGCATACAAATATGCACTCCCACAAACAATATCAAATGTGTCAAGAGCAATCTCATCAACCTCTCCTTCATCAACGTATTGAGAGCTTATACCAAACTAAAATTCGCATCTTTTTGTAACTTGTATTTCAACACCCTTCTTCACCCAACCCAGTCCCTATGGGTGAGAATGATCATGTATCTTTAAAACAAGCTTCCTAAATATATCAACTGAAATAGAATTGCATTAGAAACTAATATATACAAATGCACCCACTCTTGTTTTATTCTCTTGGATTTTGAGAGTGAATAGTTGGTGTATTGTTTCTCATTCTTTGTCTAAAATGATAGTCCTTGTCGCTTTGTGTCCTAATGTTTCATCTATGCCTAGGTTGTCCTCAATTTTCACCTCTTCTTGGATGGTGGCCATGGAATTTTTAGGGGTTCTTAGCCTTGTTTGACAAATGCAACCTCCAACATTTATGGTTAGTGTGGCCATCAATAATAAAATGAGAAATACTTATCTAGATATTTCTTTGCCCTTGCTTGGAAGACTTCCCTTCACCTTTTTTCTTCTCTTCCTCTATGTAATATGCAAAGGCACATGCTTTGTCTAGGTCCATTAGCTTTGTGGTGATGACTCTTCTTTTGAGATTAAAGTGCAGCCCACCAAGATATATTGTAAGATATCTTCCTCTTCCAAGCCCATGCATAACATGTCTTGTCTTCATAATTCAATTGTGTAGTTTTCTACACTTTGCCCACTACCTTGCTTGTAATACATCCACTTAATCTTGTGGTCAAATTCATTTCCAATTGAATAAAAATTTATGTATAGCAACTCCTTGAATTTTCCCAACTACACACTACTAGTTCCCTTTTCTTCTCACAAGAAGCAAGGTAACATGCCCATCATTCAAGAGCATAACCACTCATCTTGAGGTGACCAAAGAAAATCCTCCATGATTTGTTAACATTATGAACACTGAAATACACTTCAATTTGTTTCATCCATGAGTCTAATATCTTAGCATTTACTTGACCCTCAAAATTTTTGAGTTCTATTTCAGTTTTAACCTTAAATGGAGAAATTTTCAAAATTTAACCCATTCATCTTAGCATCTTTTTTGTCCAAAAAATTTCCTTGACACCCTTGCCCTCATTTTCATTGACTCCAATACCAAATTTCTTGGCTAGGGCGCACACCAATATGTTTGTGGATTATTTTTATTGAGTAACTTGGGCTTCTTGTTGAGTCATGTGCTCCTATTATTGAGTTACCAATTGTTGGTGTTTCATTGCTTATTCCATGTAGCCCTCCAAGGTGAACAATTGTGCATTCAAGTCTCTTTTTGTTCTTACTTCGTCATTCCCCTATGTATCCTAATCTATGGATTGCAAAGACTAAAATTTTTACCCTCTAAAGAACTTGACACTATCACATGATTCAATTTCCACTCAATTCCCCATGGTTAATAACTTACTTTAATACCAAAACGATATGTAATTTCATCAAACAATTGCCAAAACTAAGAATTGCCACGATTTCAACATTTTCTCTACTTAGAATAGTCTTAATAATAGTCCTAGAAGTGACTTTGATTGTGCAACAATAATCTTGATGACATTCAAACACATATTTGACACATTTTTAGCGTAGAAAACCTCCAAAATAAAGGAAAACCAACCAATAATGGCCAATAGCTCATCTACCTAATTTATATTAACAATAAAACAAGTTGGAGGCAGTGAATTCAAATAATACAATTGTTCCTTACACTATGTCAAGCTTCCTTAATTGGGTTTTACTAGTACTAGATGTGTACACTCCAAATGCTCAAACCTCCAAACCTCACCAATGTCCTATCCATGCCCTTTTGAATATTGTTGAAAGCCTTTCCTATGCATTGCCTCCTAAAGTGTAATAGAATGCTAAAAGGCATGACTATTCATTTCCTATTATTGTTCTTCACATCATGGTGAAAACATTGCTTTTCATTGTCAAAACTACCTTAGCAATTTCAAAACCACCCTACATTTTTCAAATCACTATATAGGTGAAACTAATGGTTTTGACTATGTCAAAATAGTGAGTGCCTACACATTTTTAAAATTTTGGGAAGCCTTCAATTATTGTTCTAGACTACTTATGGGATCATCCTTATAGATCATATAAGGATCTCTACTTTAAAATACTAATTACACAGTTTGATGAGGTAGCACAACAATTGGCTTAAAACATTAATTTAAACTTGTCTTTGTAATGTTCTTAGAAAACATCTTAATCTAAGTAGTGGTAGTCACATTTTTCTTCAACTCTTTGTTCAAAGCATTAAGTTTATTAAAATTTAGATTTAAACACCTAGAGAACAATGTAAACGTACTTAAATCAAACTTTAGTTTCATATCAATGACTTAATTAGTGACCAACTAGGTTCCAACCAAACTGTGTTGAGATACCCTGAATGAAATATTGCTACCTTTAATCAATTCAAAAAGTGGTTATAACTAAGATGAAAGGAAAAGAGAACATGTGCAAGGCTACGTACACATTTCTTAATATAATACGAAATTGGATGTCAAGATTGATCCATGGGATTGTATGGTCCAAGTTGACTAAGATCCTACACAAATACATTATCCATGTTATATATTTTATTTCAAGTACTCTATTTTCACCCTACAAAAATTTCTTGAGAGAAATTTGCATCTAAATCACCTAAGTTATATGATAACATAATTTTCCTTGATTTCTGCACTTTATTCACTTACTAAAGCATTCTTTGCATCTTAAAAAGCTTATATAAGTCCCCCTTCTCTGCCATCTCATCTAAGTCATTAACACCCCCAATAAACTTTCCATGCACAAAGATTTGTGGAAACGTAGGGAAACCAGTGTAAGCTTTTAAAGCTCTTCCCAAACTTAGGTTGTGCACATTATCTAACACATCAATTGTTTCATAATTCACCATTTGCTCATAAAATATGGCCAAGACTCTACTAGAAAGTGCACACAATGGCATTGTTCTTGAACCCTTCATGAAAGCCAATACCTCGTTTTCCTTGATCAATTTCTCTATTGATTGTTCCAAAGGCAATGTGAAATCAGCAAAATGGTCCTGTTTGAGTCGAAGATCAACCTTGATGGGTATCTCCTTCTTCCTCCATGCAGTGTTTGATGCTTCATTTCCAGGGGGAACCCTACCAACACCCATTATGTATTCATCCATCCAAACTTTCCATGCATCAACCAAACTTGTCTGGTCAAGTACATTAATGGCATCAATCTGCATAGTGATGTATAAAATAAGAACTCAAATAAAATCAAGCTTTAAAACAAACAATTGCCCTCAATGAAAACTTCTCAATTTAAATTCAATCAAATTATAATCATCACAATTCAATTTTTCATAATATTTGCCATGTTCTATCGACATTGATATAATCAACTTATGGTTGTTTGTAAAATGGAAACAACTTTTGAATAAGAAAAAAAATAGAGCCACCAAGAAATCATAATTTATTGTTACTTAATTGACAATAATTTGTAGAATTCTTAATACAAAGAATTAAATAAATAATAAATAAATAATTGCAACTAGTTGTTGCTAATAATTCTCAAAAGAAATTATAATACAAGGAATCAAAAAACTAATTGTAACTATTTTTTCTCATACCCAAAAAAAAAAAATATAGACTCAACCATCTAGATTAAGTTTGCATTTGTGTTGCCAATCGAAAGGCAAAACAAAGTTCCCCACTACATTCTATTGAAAAGAATACAAATAAATGCAAGAATAAAAACTACATGAAACAAAAATCATAAACTTGTCTATTACCAAAAAGCCTAAAGTTATATGCAAAATCCTTTTCAAAAGTTAATGGCCATGACTCTTGGGCATGCATGCTAAGCTTTGTAACTAGGTCATTGTGGCGGTTAGGGCCACTCTTTATTTCTACAATAGAAGTAATCTGCAAAAAAATATTTGATTTAATGCAGCACCAAATAATATGTTTTTGATACATTAAAATTAACAGACGTGGATGGTAAAAAGCTCCTTGTTTATAAATATTATTTCTACTTACCAAAACTATATTTATGCATGGTGGGTGTGTATATAACTCTCCTATCAAATTGAATGGTCAATCATTTGCATCCTGACTAACCTATATTTTTTGTTTTTTATTGTACTCCTAACAGTCGAAGTACATTTCCAATTGGGAAAACCAAACTATTTCATTTTATGATGTCACTGTCCATCATAATGGAGGATTTATATTCAACACTCTTTCTACTTACGATGCAACTCTCCCACCAAATTAGTAAATGAACAATCAATTTTCATCCCACAAACTGTAATTTTTGCTTCTCATTGTAGTCCTAAAACCGAACTGCATTTCTAATTAGTAAAACTAACATTTGATCATGTAATGTCAACTTGTCCATCATAAAGGAGTATATCCAATTTGGCATACACATTAAAAAAATGAATAATCAAAACTCACGCTTGAATATTTGAAATCTATATTTTCAGGATCGACCTTCGGAAACAAAAGGTCTTCAGGCACTCTTATCTCATGTCTTCTTCAAAATGACAACAACTGAACATGTTGAACCTATTCCTAGGTAGTTGCATTATTTTCTGCCCAAGTAAAGCTTCTTTAAACCCTTCTCTCTATTAGTGCAATGTCCACAACTCTAGCATTTCAATGTTTTACATCTTGGGGCCCATGCCATTTTGCACAATGATGGGGTTCCTAGTGCAAATTTCCTTCTTGTTTGGATCGGACAAATAACAGAACTTGACATCAATGCTTTGTGTATGAACAATCCTCACAGCTACTACCTTCTCCAAACAAAGTCCTGATACAATTGATCCCACATCACCCACCACACAATCGGCTAAGAGTTAAGACTCCTCAATGTTAAAAGTTGAATTTTTTACATGGGATAACTCAATATCTGCCTAAGTAATTACAGTCATTTACAACTAGGTGTCTTCTATGCGGAGCTCTACTTAGTCGCTCTCCAAAATTCACTTAAAACTAAACTTGGACAATTAAAATGAAAGAATTTCAAAAATAACTTCAAAATCCACAAAGTGATACAAGCTTATCCTTTAATAAGATTACACAACAAATTATGAACTTGACTGAACAAAGATGGCTTCCGTCATTTACACACTACAAATTTGCAATCTAACTACTCTCTAATTCTACAGCTCTACTTAATTGTTTGTGCAACTGCATAACTCCCCATGGATAAGTGATAGAATCTTGGAATCGTCATGCTATCAATATATGCTCTGATTTTCAACATCAAAATAACCCTTGGCATGGCCCAAGTTGTTATGCAAATTCTAAGACAACCTGTGCCCTAGATTGAGTTGAGAGTTCCTTCTTTGGTCATGATAGATTTGACACCTAATATTGATGTGGATCCAACATTGATATCACCCTTGAGATTGGAAGAAGGTGTTGATGCAAGTGTCAATAAAAATAAAAATAAAAATAAAAGATAGCATAGCTACAGCAAAAACAATTTCATCAAGCACACCATGAATGCAAAGAAGGGCCTTTATAGAACTCAATCTATATCTCTAGACTCAACGATTATCAGTGTGAAACTTCTCAACCATAAAGCCTTTGTAACAAGGAAAATGCAAATGGCGCTCATCTCTTCAATTTCTGAGGACTGTCACAACAGCAATTGGAATCCACCCTAAATCCTCAATATCATCTACTGTTTCAAATGCAAGCAATTATTATATGGGACTTTTCTAGAATGATAAGCTTTGTGGAAGAAGGAAGAAGCGAACCTTTTATCTCATCATCTTACAGACAGGTCCAATAGTCTCAGTTCCTCGTATCAGACAGCCTGAAGTATGTAAAACCCTAATAACTTTTCCATTCCATCAAATCAATGAAGCCTAGGTCTGGGAGTCCACAGACCTCGCCAGTGAACAGAACCCTCCATAATCATGCATCAATTATCATAATGTACCTTCAGGAAAAACTCAGTTATTCTCCATTAAACTCAAGCCCAGTTTTTCAAATTTCCCATCGAAGAATAGTAATTTCTATGAAAAGTAGTACTGAATTGGTTGACAAGGTTCTTCTAAGTTACTTGTAAATAGCTATATATCAAAAACCCACATTTAGCCATCAATTATCTACAACAGATATTATAGATCATTAGAAATTTCACTGCTAAGAAATCAGAACTGCATTTCATATATTGGAGTGGTAGTTCACTGTATTCGCCTTAGGATAATCAGTTTTCATTCCGTGGTTCCAAAATAACAAAGGAAGTTGATTTGTGGCCTTGACTAAGCATTTTACACATAAGCCATCGTATAACACTAGTATTGTTCCAAAGTTGCAACAGCCCTGCAAATTTTGTATTGGAGAGTTCCCATCCGATGATTCAAAACTTAACTTGTCAAGTATAAGGTAAGTATATCCTTTGCTATCCTGAATTGAGATCCCAATGTATGTTGATTTCGGGTGCAATGACACATTTTTCATGACAAATTCTATGTATGCATGTATGCATCAGTCTTATGCAAAGTTATCCCTCTATCACCAAGTACTTGAGTGGTGTGAGGGCCTAAGGGTAATTATTTTTAAATAGAGATCATGACAACCATTTCAAAGAACCATTTGATGGCCTGCTATATAGCTACTATGCTATGGAATCCTTGGAGGATGACTTTTATTTAAGATCATAATTGGTTATACCATTCACTCAGAGGTCATGCTCAGACTTAATATGACATGGTATTCTGTACACTAGTCCAGTAGAAAGATAATCCAATGCTTAGCATTGTCCCTTGATAACTAATATATATAACTTTCCTTATTGCTTCCATTAGTTGTGGCCAGGGGAATGACATAAATCAGCGCACAAAGGATCTTAAGGTGCAAGAGTGATAATATTTCTATCTTAGCACTCTTCATCATAGTGCATGGTTGGAATCTACTGGGAGTTAAAAAATTAGGCACATGCCATGGGATTGAGTTCCAATGAGAATTTTGTATACAATTTGATTAACCATGAAGATGGTACCTCCAATAGCCAACCCAGCTGTCTATTGTATGGCGTTCCCATCCCATAAGATAAGCATTGTATATGTGCTGGGGAGAAGGGGTGGTATTCTTACTTGTAGCCTCAAAGGCTATTCTACAGGAAATGGAAACACATGAGAAATTTTCTGCAACATTCCTTGGAGACACAACCCTGGGATTTTTTAATTCAGCCCTGGAAATGGGGACATTTTGGGGTTGCAGTGATGGGCAAAAAATCCCTGCCCCACTCCCCATTTTAGAACACCATTGGGATGCCCTACCCTAGTGTCCCTCGACCATCCCGAGTATGTCAAGTCATCCCCAATAGCCTGCAAGCATTTCAAATAACAAAAAACTATTGAAAAAGTAAAAACTCAAAGGTTAAGTGAAGGGCACCCCAACTGAAAACACACAAAAGCATTAGCATGTTCATTTCACATTTTACATTTGGAAGAAAAGGAAAAGAAAGATGAAAGATGGACAAGTGTAATGTCCCCTTTTGGGAAATTCCTAATTTTAGGCCTGTAAAACAGTATTATTCACTAAGAACTGATATTAGCAATATTAGGTAACAAGAAAGTATGATAATATTCAAATCCATACAAAAAACATTATAACATTTAGATCAATAAATCATAGCTAAAAATGTAATATTAGATCAATAATTCATAGCATCATTAATATTAGAATCAACATATCATAGCATATTCCTTATAGCAAATTACATTGTGAATTCATTGGAAATGTTTGCAAACAGCAATCTCCAGGCTGGTCATCCTTATATTGTGAGAGCATGGAAGGTGGGCCGCTCTTCCATCCCTCAATCCACCTTGGAGGCTGGCCGTCCTCCTTGATCAAGCCCAAGAGCATGGAAGGCTGGTCTTCCATTCCACCTCCTAACCCACAATCATGGAAGGTTGACCGTGCATTCCATCTTTGGGTGGTGTACTTGATAAGAGTATGAAGGCTGGTTGTCCTTCACCTCTCGTGAACTCGGAAGGCTAGCCGTCCTTCCTATTTTCAAAACAGTTCTCCAAATTCAAAATATGACTTCTAAAGGAATTTGCTAGATTATATCTAAATAAATACCTCTTGATGAAATGATAAATTTTAAATTTACTCTTAAATGGTTGCCACCAATTATATTTCAGAATATTATCAATGGCTGTCCTCAATCTCTATTACAAAGAGATATCTCAGATTTCTTATTCTTATTTCTCTTTTTCTCCAATTCATTGATATGCTGAATTGATTTACCCTTTATATCCATTTCTTGAAGGAGTTATCACCCTTACAATAATGGAGTCACCACCCTTCATTGCTGGCTTCTGAGAATAATAATTTATTTCCAAATTCATTCATTGATTCATTCCCATATTGATGATTTCTCACAAGGGAGTGATCTCCCTTATATATCTTATTATTAAGGGAGTCACTGTAATATCCCCAATGGGATCTGCCCTAAATTTTCTGGAATTAAATTTCTGATTTCTGCCCTAGATTTCTGCTCAAAATCCTAATTTCTGATTTTATTTTCTGCTCTTGAACAAAATATCACAGCGAACATACAAGTGCCCAAACATGACAAGTAAACATGCCAAATGATACTACCAATTGATATTCATATCAAACATGAAATCCACCATGAAAAACACAAGATAGGGCATCTAAATGCACATACAGATCTGATTTTCTGTAGATAACTTCTGCTGTTACAAAACTGAATATTCTGGACTGATTTTACAAAGAACTTAAGGGTTCAAACATGCCAAACATATGCCCGGATTTCTGCTCTACAAATCAGATCTGAAACTATGATTATACATACTGAATACATGCAAAATAGTTTTCAAATATCAAACCCTAGATGGGCGAAATTCCTCCTTGGTAAGTGCTTAGGGTTTGCTGCTCCAAATATGCAAAATCACCCTCCAAAGGTGGGAGCTCAGGTCCGATCCAAGTGACGCTTCAAATTAGGGAAAAACCCTAATGCAATCTGCTCACAAAATGCCACAATAATTCTGCTCCAAATCTGACCTAGAAATCTGAATCTGTTACTTCTATGGTGGCGCTCCAACATGCATGAAAACAACTTCAAAATGGAATTCAAATCTGATCCAAAATTCTGCTCCAAAATGTAATGCAAATTCTGCTCCACATTATGATCTAATTCTGCTCCAAAATGTTATGCAAATTCCGCTCCAAAACTCGAAATCTTCCAATGAAATGCAAGTAGGCCTCCGTTATGAAGTCTTCCACAAGGTGAGTTAGGTTTTCGTCCAACTCCCTTTTATGCAATAGGGTTTTCATCCTAAAGCATATGCTAAATCTGCTCCTAAGGAGAAGAAGTCTGCTGAAAAATGAATTCTCTCAACAATACCCCAGAAATGCCCAAAAGATCTTATATTTATACTTGATTTTCACCTTTTTCAAATGCTGGCCGACCAAGGCAGAATTACCTTTATAATTTATTATTTCCTTTTTTTCCTCCAATCTTGGCCAACCCAAAAAGAATACTTATTTTATTTTATTTATTATTTATTTAATTTTTTATTTATTTATTTATTTAAAATATTATTATTATATTTAATTAAATATGAAAACTAGTGCTCAACAACACCTTTTTCCTCCAGATCGGGCACATGGGCATACTCATAGGAAGGAGGTGACAACAGTTAAGACATCACCGTGGCCGTCAGGATAACCCACCCGTACACGTACAATTGTTCCTGAGGCGGAGAATTGGCAAGCCTGACACAGGGCTCCGGTTTTTTGCATTAGAATATGAGAGATTGGTTGCACGAGACATATCCATAGACTTGGATATGTACATTTAATGAACTCCACTTTCGGTTGTTGAAGAAATGATTTGCAGGAATAATTAGTATTGGTATGTGTGGATTTGACATGGGGAGAAAAATGGAAAGGGTTGTGATGTTGACAACCTACGGACGATCGTCTCCACAAGCATACATTTGGAGTGCGAAGTACAATCTCCCATGGGAGATTTAATACCACCTTCAAGGAGTCGTATAGAAGTAGCCGATAGTGGAGGTTGATGCAAAGAGAATTAATGAGGCTAGTTGGTGCTTCGTTAGACTCAATGGCGAAAGTCTATATCAACTGGGGAAATTTGAAATTGTGTGGAAAGTGATGGATACCTTGATCAAACTAAGGTGCTCGACGAAGCAATCAGCCTTTCTAGGCTTCATCACTGACCAGAGGCTCCAGAAAATTTGTCTTAACAAAGACATTCTATGCCTTGAGGTAGTGAGGATGGTGATTGGGAAGAAATTTTGCTTCTCGGGTAACTGGACAAGGGCGAATTCTGACATTTCCTCACGCTTCCTTGCCTCACTTCTGGATTTAAATCTCCCGTAGCTTTGGTGTTAGCTACTACTGCGGATGGTTTTCAAAGCGGCAATATTGGTCGATGACGTGGATGTGGTAGCGGTGGCGCAGCTGGGAGTGGGGATCTCGTTACCAGATGACATTGACAAAATCTTCCTGCAAGGCGTGGAGGTGGAGTGGCACCCTTTCATCATGAACCTGAACGCGGATGGCCTGGCTCGCCATAGGCACTGGGCAACTATTGGCTACAACTTCCTATGCAGAAGGTTGGGCTTCAATGAGGTAGTGAGTATACAGTGGTGTCGGGAGTTCGCTGATCTAGTGGAGTCTACCAAATTCTATGACGAAGAAGACTAAAGGCCGGGTACGGGGGAATGGATGGAATTTTGTTTAGGCCATGAGGCCGTCACCAGAACCAAAGCGGATGATATGCGACATCGCCTGGAAGTGAAATTTTGTTTTGATTGTAAGAGGCATGTAATGCAAGCTGGTTTCGCCCAGTATCTTGGTGGGCCAAATTGATGTAATTTTTGCTTTTAATATAATCCATGCAGCTCTGCTGCATCTTACATATCAAAAAAAAAACACCTTTTTCCTGCCTTTGCAAAATTTGAATTTCAAATCAAATTGGGGATATGACTGTCACAACCTTTCATATTTGAAAGATTCACAAGCTTTCACATTAGGAGTCACAATCTTTCACATTAGAAGGAGTCACATAATATTTGTTCTTAATTGATTCATTGAATGATGTTATGGATGTCTTTCTCAAATGAAATGCTCTCCCTTTTATATCTCAAGTTTGAGGGAGTCACACCTCTTCACCTCTATTGACTTTGCAATAGTTACAACTCTGCATTTGGAGAATAATAAGTTAATTTGCTAGTGCTGCTGTCTATTACTTGTAATCAGTCATAATAATTCTCCCCGTTCCCTTTCCTTCTAGATCTACCTTCCTTATATACCTTATCTTGCTTAAGGGACACAACCCTTCATATGTTGGTTGACCATTCTTAACAACTCAATCTTTATTTAATGCCAGTTTGGTGTAATATTAATTATCTTTATTGATTTCTTTTGAAACATAGGCTGCAGACATTTAGGAATAAAACAGGACATTACAGCAAGTTTATAAAGGTCAATTCATCATAAACCAAGTATGTCCACTCTTTTTTTTTTCAACTTTGCAATGTTTGTGTCATTCAAAATGTTACAACAAAAGAAACCAAAATAATGGTATTTTAAATAATAAATGTAAAAAGTAACACATTATGATTGAACATAGTTCAATCTCAATTTGTTAAGCTCGGTTTTTTATTTTTGTTGCCTTTTGTGATTGAATAAAAAGCCCAAACAGAGAAAACTTGCCTTACTAAAATTTAACCAAATAACCAAAGAACACAAAAAAGGGCATAGCAGTCAAATAAAGTCTATCCTCCCACAATATAACAAGCAACAAAGGATAGAATGGTTTTCAGTTAGGGTTTATGAATATTTTTCATAATAAGCCCCCATTCTAACATTGAATCCTTAATATCACCAAAAGGAATGTTGAAACCTACAATAAATGCCAAGATTTAGTGACAAGTACGCAGTAGATAGCACCTATACCAAACCAAACCCAAATTAAGGCCTTTGAAACCACACAAAACTTCATCCTGCACACCATTTTCACAATTTTATCAATTAAGGGAGAAACAATGGATTTTTGAGGGTTTAAAGAGAAAAAAACACGTCAAAACCGCATTCCTGGATGGTGTGCAGAAACAGAGCATTTTCAAGGGTTAAAAAGAGCAAAAAATGTGTCAAAACTGCATCTATCCCACGTTTTTTCTCCCACAAATTTCACAGTCAATTTTCTGCAGAAAAATCAGCAAGTTTATGGCGAGGAAGTCAGAGAGTACTCACTAGGGTTTTGGCGAGTTTCCCCTGCTCTAGGCTCACAAGTAAACCTTCAAGTTACTTGCTAGGGTTTTTTTCCCGCAAGTACTCGCGGGCTTGGCAAGTACTCGCCGAGTATGTAAATTATGGTGCATTGTATTGGCACCCCAATTTAATGTGTCTCATTTCTCTTTGTTCTGCTCCCATGCCTTGCATTTGACCCTATATACCATCTGTTTATAACCAATCTAAGAAATCTTTGTATGGGTCTTCATTTGTAATGTTGCCTAAGGGTTGCCATTCGCATCCTCTATTTACCTACTCATGTGTTAAACATTGCTAGGGTCTTAAAAGCTCCAACTTTTGAAGGTTTTGGTTCAGTTTCTTAGTTTTTTGCAATTTGCAGGATTTCTGTATTGGCACCCCAATTTAATGTGTCTCATTTCTCCTTGTTCTGCTCCCATGCCTTGCATTTGACCCTATATACCATCTGTTTATAACCGATCTAAGAAATCTTTGTATGGGTCTTCATTTGTAATGTTGCCTAAGGGTTGTCTTTCGTCATCCTCCATTTGCCTACTTATGTGTTAAACATTGCTAGGGTCTTAAAAGCTCCAACTTTTGGAGGTTTTGGTTCAGTTTCTTAGTTTTTTGCAATTTGCAGGATTTCCCCTTCTAACCAGATGCAGATTTTCCATCTGCATCTTCACATTCACTTCACCTTCCCTTTTTTGCAAGCATTCCTTTGGCATTTTATGCTGATATCAAGTTTGTAGGATTCAGACCCCCAATTGGATATTTTTCCCATCCAGTATCCACGCATTGAATCCACACAAACTTTCTTTTCCACCCGTTTCTCCACTTTGCTTTCACTTTTCCCCTTTTGTAGGATTTTGAAGTGCAACCAGATGTCTTCCCACATCCTCTTCCAAGGTTCACTTCAACTTCGTTTCCCTGCAAAAACTCACTTTTCCACAAGGTTACCCCAAGTTTCCGGGACAGGGACGGCAGGACGAGTCCCCAAGTTTTCGATTTTTGAGGCTAAATTTAGAGACGGCAGGGGACGGCTATATAAAAATATAGGGAAAATTTTAAAAATATAGGGAAATTTTAAATATTCAATAGATAACATGGATAAGGCATGCATAATATACATTATAGAACATTCACATATAACATTTGTGTTCAAGTTGATATGGTTTATTGGGTATGCATTGATCATAATGAAAAAGTTAGAATTTATTCAATGGAAAGCTTGATTTTGAACTAAGAAAACATATACTCTAATGATAATTTTTTTGTTTATTGATAACTGGAACGAGTGCAGCCTTCTGAGAATGATAGTGAGTTGCATTAGGCAAATAATCTGCACAGTTACCATGTTATTGTTTTGCATGATCAGATGTCCCAAGGCCCGCTATGTATCATCTTCACAATAGAGTAAGACCTGTGAGACTTATTTATGAGGCACAATAGCATTGAGAAAAAGCACCGAGTGCTGGGTTATTCACTGGAATTCATCTAGGCGCCTCAGTACATAAACCAATATTGAATAATTGTATTAGTTACACTTATCCAAAGTTTCAAGACAACAAGCAATGGCACCAATTTATTTAATGGGTGGACATAATTAAGTTCACACTCCCTTGCTAGGGAAATGTGTTTTTGTTTTGTTTTGACCATGCTTTGATGCGGGGCACGGTTGACCATCCTAGGGACGGCTAGGGGACTTCTAGGATGGTTAACTGTCCCGAGGACAGCCAGGGGACTCTTAGAAGTCCTCTAGCCGTCCCCTAGCCATCCCCAAGTCCCCTAGCCGTCCCCGGGACTGGTCAGCCATCCCCCATCCAGTCAACGGCGTCCCCCCGTTTCGGGGACATTTCCTAAAAATTTTGCAAAAAGGGGGACAGTCCCCTGCCGTCCCCCAGTACCCGGGACGTCCCGAGTACCGAGACCGGGGATTTTTGGGGGGGAG
Organism: Sequoia sempervirens; assembly: GCA_007258455.2. Lineage (NCBI taxonomy): Eukaryota > Viridiplantae > Streptophyta > Pinopsida > Cupressales > Cupressaceae > Sequoia > Sequoia sempervirens. The sequence continues at coordinate 133,315 of VDFB02071554.1, read as the reverse complement.
GGGACGCGTCCCTGGGTATCCCTGCTTTTCCATTGTTTTTTAGCAAGCTTCCTCCTCAAGCTAGTTCTTCCCTTTCGTCAACTTGCTTCCTTTGCAGAAATTTGATGTGCAATCGGACATTCTCATTTTCATTCCAATGTTCACTTCAGTACATGTCTCTGCATATGTTCACTTTTGTGTCCTTTTTCCACATGATTCCACTTTCCACCTTTTTGGGGTTTCCATTTGCATATGGACATGTGAACTTCACTTCCACCTTTTGTCATGTCCCCTTTTCTAAAAGAGAAAGGCCAACTTAATAATATTATTATAATTAGAAAATAAAAGTAGAAAGTATTTTCAAATACTAATTTTAAAATTTTAAAAAAACATATTTTTGAATGCTAAACAAAATAAATAGAAGTATTTTTAAATACTTTTGGGAATTTGGTCTCAAGGGCCCATATTTTAGCACTATAAAAGGAGCCTATCTTCATTTGCAAATCATCAATCAAGTCATCCTTTGCATCCAATTTTCAGCTTTGAGTAGTTTGTTCAATCTAGGGCATCCAAGGATGAAAACCCTTGGTTTGTTCAAGGTTTGAGAGGATGAAAACCCTCTTCAATTCCACATTTGGGATCAAGATCAAAAACCATTGTTTCCAATCTTTGGTGATTTCATTCAAGAATGACGACTATGCTGATTTGTGGTGGATTTGGATTTTGCTACAGCATTGGTATAGTGCCACTATAGTGTTTTTGGCAAGCAAAAATCATCATTTCATCATCAACGCATATTTGAGGGTTTGTATATTGAGTTTCAGATTTTTGCGATTTTTTGGCATCCTAAAAGGCTGGATTTTAGTTGTTACTATCATACTAGCTACTGGTTGACATCATTGGAAGGTTTTTGGCACTATTTTTGGAGGTATACTAGCTGCAAATAAATTTAAAAATCATTTTTTGAGGGTGGCGTAACATTTTTTGAGATATTTATTGCTGATTTGGGAGGCACCAGCTGTAAGGACAGTCCATACATGCTTATTCAACACCTTTGAGGTCTGATTTGTGTTTCCAAGGTTTGATCTGCATTACTTCAGCGTCAAGGAAGGTTAAAAATAGTTTGTTTGGTCATTGTAAGCTCCTACAGCTATACAACTGTTGTACTAGTCCTTACAACCCTTAACCTAGTGGGATCACCAGTCGTACCTCTCCAATAAGGTCTGTGTGTGTTGAAAATTATAATTTCAGATCTGATTTTGGTTTTAGAGCAATTTCCAGCTTGTAATCATTGCAAAAATCTATAAAATCAAACTTAGTGGGTTTCCAAATTTATGTTTGAATCTGATTTGAGCATTTGAAGTGACCTAGGGTTTGTAGTAGCCATTAAATTTATCAAAATTTGGCTTGTGAAGTGTTTGAGGGTTTGATCAAGTATTTTTCCATCATTATTTTCAATTTTCAGTCTGTTGTTTCAGTTTGTTTCTTTATTCAAAAAAATCAGAAAATACAGAAAAAAATATAAAATCATAAAAAAATAATAAGGGGACATTAAACCTTCACTTGCACATGAAATTTCCCCAACCTTTTTCCCCTATTTTAGCCATTTTTGCTTTTGTGGGTTTCAACCTATGTTACCGATTCGTCCTTGGGAGCCTCCGGATACGATACAATTTGTACCGGATTTGAAATTCGGATTCGATACGGTTCAAATTTGGATAAGATTCAGATTTTCGCCTACGGATATGCCTAGGATACGACTTGCCTCTATAGATTTGTCCAAGATACGCCTAGACCGAATCCAACGCAAATCCAGACGCGTGAACGCCCAAGCCGTGGAAAAAGTGCCTTTTTTTGCAATTTTAAATCATTTTTTTGACTAAAAGTTGACTTCTAAATAATAAAATATTCATTCCAACCCTAATCTTTGCCTCCAAACACATCAAATAGGTAAAAAGTCTCTGCATTTTCTGTTAAATTTTGGGAATCCAATAGTACAACTAAGCAAACTTGGTCAATACTGTCATTACTATATTTGACTTGTAAGTTGGTAATAACATTTTGAAGTCATAATTTAGTATGTGCTTACGCTGGCGGGCTCTGACAAGCTTTCCATGATGGCGTACGGCGCCCCTACCTCGTGATGGCCAACGGCCATCGTGGGTTTGAAGCTCTCTCCCTAATGCCTCCTAGTGCCTTGTTATTTTCTTGCTTTTTTCACTTTGTTTTCTCTGTATTCTTTGGTACAACCGCTCGATGGCTCCTCCTCGCCCCGTGTGGTAAACCCTAGATCTAACGGTTTGCCTATGGCTTCTCTCCTCGCTGCCTTGGGAGCACTCGTGAGGGGCGTCCCATGGCGGAATGTGTCACTCTTGCGAAAGTCATCCACGGCAATCATGCGGTCGTCAAACCTTTAAACCCTCCTGGCGAGGTTGACAATGGTGGTTGGTCCTTCAAGGATATAGTGGCGGAAAAAGGTAAGCGTACATTCCCAAAGTCGGCTCACTTTCTGATGGTAGATGGTGAAGGATGTAGCCGAATCCCTAACTTAGTTGTTGTGAACCAGGTAATTGCCCTCCTCTTAATTTGAGAAAAGAATTTTGGATTCCAAACAATGACATGGCATCGGCACTGAGTAATGAAGATTCTAGATTAAGTGTTGCAATCTTTTTCACTGCTTTAGACATTACAAAAATCCCAGCAAGGAAATACCTCAACCAGTGGATGATAAATATTTGGAATAAAAAACTAGGGATTTCTCATTCTTTTTGCAGAATGATTCAAAAAGGTCTCTTCTTAATAACCTTCAAAAATTCTGAAATGCAAGATAATGTAGTTAAGAAAGAATTTTGGTTGGTCGGAAATGCAGTCTTTAGGGTTGTTCCCTGGTCGTCCAATCTCCTGTGCAAAGAAGTTCTTGCTCTCTCATACCCAAGATGGTTAACCCTTAAAAACCTCCCTTTAATCTTGTGGAATTTCATCCCCCGTCTGGTGGCGAAATTTGGTAGGGTCTTGAGAATTGAAGATTCCAGGAATGCCCTGCCCCACCTTGATGCGAGGGTCTTAGTTTCAATAACTCTGAGCATTGAGATTTTGGATGAAGTGGAAATTGAAACTAAGAATGCAATTTTAAACTTTCAAATTGAACTGCTTGGTGGCCTGAATGCATGCTTCCTTTGCAAACACGAGGGGCATGTGAGAAAGAACTGTCCTATAAGTAAACCTTAGAACATTGCTAATAAAAAAAGAGAGCCTCCCATGAAGTTAAATGATCTCATTGACACGGCGGAGACTAGGGAGCCCGAGGGACCTACGAACCTGGAGTTGGCTGCCCTTGGTGATAAATCTGAACCTATTGCCCCTGAACGCTCATAACTTCCAAAAACGACAAAGATGACTCTACAGCTCTTGAAAGTGCATTAAACCTGTCGCCTGAGGAAGAGTGCCTATTGCTCGGAAAGGTCATGATGGAAAGTGAAAACCCCACGGCTGAGGATGGCCCTAGATTGACGCCTAGATGCCTGAGACTAAATCCTTCAAGCTGTGCTCAACCCAAATCAGGGGTTGGTCATATCCCATTCGAGGAAAGGCCTGTGCCCTCGGACCACAAGCTTAATGCGCAAGAGCTAGTCTTGGAGCAGATAAAAAACCAAATCAATGTAAACAAGAAAATTCTTAAAGAGGTGGGCCCTAGAATTAAAGCCCGAGGACAAGGGAGTGATGAATGTCGGTCAAAGCAACCCTGTTTGACCTTAAAAAATGTGGCAACTGCAAACTGTAATTCCAATTTTATAATTTATAAGTCTCCCAAGCCTTTGGCCTCAGATCCAGTCCACACGGAGCTAGTGCAAGGGGATTCAGGACAGAAAATTTTGATCCCTAATATCATGGAAGACTCTGCCCATGCAACAAGTTCTAACCCCGTTTCCAATGTGACCTAGTGTCGACTAGACCTGAGCCCAAAGGTGGCAATGGACACCTTTTTGCAAATAACCCCCGAAGGGGAAAATAATAATAAAGTTTTAAATCTTAACCCCCAATGCTGGGATGTAGAGGAGGCAAAGAAATTCTTTCTTCCTAGTGAGGCTTACCCTCTCTAGGCCAAACACGCTGTTGAAGATGCATCTTCCCTACCGAGGAACCCAGATGTTGGTGGTGAAAAGCAAGATTCTAAGGTTGGCTCTGAGCAGGATTTAGGAGGAAAAAAGTCATTTGTAAAAGAGTGGCTTGGACAAAAAAAAAGAGGGAGGAAAAAGAAACAGAAAGAAGGCATGATCCCATACAAAAGAGGAGAAAAAAGAAAAAGAAGTGAGTTCCCTAAGTGTTTTGAGGGTTTCAAGAGCTTAGAAGATGAGACACAAGACATGGATGTTGATGAATCTTAACTGTGTCTCGTGGAATGTGAGGGGACTAGAATCCCCGGATAGAAAGTATTGTGTAAGAAGATTTATTAATCAAATCAAAAGCAAGGACATAGTAATGCTGCGGGAAATTAAGGCAACTAGCTTTAACCTGGATTCTAACCTCAAATTCATTTGGAGGGATTGAATCTCATTTACTACCAATCATGAGAAAGGCAAAGGTGGCTCTGCTATTTTGCTAGCCAACAAGTGGAAAAGCAGGGTGAAAGAACAGGGTAGTTTGGATTTGTTTGGAAATTGAGAATGTAAAATTTGGGGTCTGCTCCATTTATGCCCTAAATGAATATAGAAAAAGATGTGAGCTGTGGGATTGGCTTAGCAGGCTCCCTAACATCCCTTGGATGTTGGGAGGAGACTTTAACATGGTGGAGAATCAAGAGGACAAGGCTGGGGAAGCTGATATGGGATGGAAAGGAAATGAGAAGTTCTTTTGGTATAAGATGAAAAATAAGTTAAAGTTAATTGACCCTCTTGAAGGAACAAAAAAAGATAACAAAGAAATTTGGTACACCTGGTGCAACTTTCAAAGTGGTAGCAGAAGAATTTATTGTAGGTTGGATAGGTTCTATGCTAATAAGAACATGTTCTCCTTTGACGTGGTGGAAGGCTCTAGCTCAAGAATTAAGGTTAACCCTTGGATTTTTTCTGATCATCACCCCATCATAACAAGGGTGGTTGTAGGGGTTAAAATCAATTCCCCTTCCAAGAGGGCAAAAAAGTTCATTCTGAATACCAGCCTTCTCAAGGATGAGGATTGTAATAGTGCAATCTTCACCCTAAGAGAAATTAACAAGGGACTCCTTAAAGGAAAGCCTGCCATTGAAAAATGGAACATAAATCTAAAAAGTTGGCAAAAGATATTTCAAACCATTGGTATTAAGAAGGCAAAGGACAGGAGGCTGGCAGAAACCCTGCTGCAAGAAAAGCTCTTTCATGTGGAAGGGTTGATCCAAAATGATCCCCAAAATGTGGAGATAAATGAAGATCTTATAAGCATCAGAGGGGGCCTAAGAAAAATCCAAAACTATAGGGACCAAGGTCTAAAGAAGAGAGCGAGACTGAACTGGGCAGCCCATGGGGATAAATGTTCAAAAAATTTCTTCGAAGTCTTGAAAGATAAGGAAATCAAGGAGCAGGTTAGTGCGGTCTGGGACGAAGAGGGGCTGATTAAGGACCTCGAGGGCATCAAAGTGAATTTTTTTCAGTTCTACAAAAGCCTCTTCACTTCAAAATGCAATAGCACACCTTGCAATGAAGCTATGGAAATGTGTAGGAGGTTAATCCCGAGGAAAGTTACCAAAGAAATGGCTGATATGTTGTGTAAGCCACTGTCAAAAGAAGAGATCAATAACACAATACTCTCAATCTCTAATGATAAGGCACCTGGACTAGATGGGCTACCTGCTGAATTTTACAAGGTGAATGTTGAGTGGGTTTGTGAAGACCTACTACAAGTTTACAATGAAGCCCTTGAAGCTGGATCTCTGGGAAAAGAAATCAATCAAGGCATCATAAAGCTCATCCCCAAAGAGGGAGATAAAACCCTAGTAAAAAATTGGAGGCCAATCACTCTGTTAAATGTGTCATATAAAATTCTAGCTAAGGCCATCTCCCAAAGGTTATCTTTGGTTCTTCTGGAAATCATTAACAATACCCAAACAGGGTTTATAAAAGGGAGATACATTTTAGAAAACTTGCTAACTAGCTAGGAAGCAATGGAGTGGGCTAGGGCTTCTAATCAAAACATTGGCATGCTCCTACTAGACTTCGAGAAGGCTTATGATAGGGTGGAATGGCCCTTCATTATGATGGTGTTGGATGCATTTGGCTTTCCAAGTGAACTGTGTCAAATGGTTAGAACCCTCCTAAAAGATGCCTCAGCAAGAATTGAGGTCAATGGGGACCTAACGAAAGAGATTACCCTTCAAAGATCCATAAGACAAGGGTACCCCCTTGCTCCCTCCTTATTTGTCATTGTTGCAGATGCCCTTCACTATATTCTAAGGGACTCCACCTTGAGCCCAAGGGTACAGGGCATCTCCCTCCCAAACAAGGATGAATTAATAAATGCTCAATTTGCTGATGACACAGAGTTGTTTGTGAAATTGGATAAGGAAAACTTTGAAAACCTCCTAAGGAAGATGGATCTGTATGCTAGAGCAGCGGGTGCAAGAATATCTAAGGCAAAAACCACATTGTTAAGCTGGGAAACACACCAGCCAGCTTGGCTAGAAGAGCATGAATTCCAATTGGGGGGCCCAATACTATTGTCAGGTATCTTGGGATACCATTTGCTCTAAGCCCTAATTTAAAAGACATGTGGGAGTGGATGTAAAATTTTCAAAAAGCTGGAGGCCTGGAACAAGCATTACTTATCATTAGCAGGGAGGGCTCAGGTTTGCCAGAAAATTCTTTCTTCTTATAATATCTATTATGCCTCGGTCTGGTTGTTTAGTGGGTACCAAGTTAATGAGATTCAGAAGTGCATAAGGCAGTTCCTCTAGTCAAATGGCAAAGGACGCAAGAAAAGACATTCAGTTTGTTGGGAATGGTGCTGCCTAGACAAACAAAAAGGTGGGCTGGGGTTGAAAGACCTTAAGAGGCAGGGGACTGCCCTTGCTGCAAATGGATCTGCAAAAGTCTAGTGGGGGATGAACCTTGGAAGGTGCTGATAAGGAACAATATCTCTAGCAGGGTGCCCAACAGATCAAAAGTGTGGAAGAATCTTCCCATCACAGACCTCTTGTTTGGCAATTTCCCGGTCTCACCGACAGGGTCTAGTGTCTTCAGGAGCTTGTGGAAAGCCTGGGAGCTTTGTAAAGAGAACTTGCTTTCTAAATTTCCTATTGACAGTGAACTGAATAAAAACATTCTTAATAGATCCATCTGGTGGAATATTTATCATAATAATAAGCCTTTGGCTCTTTTATAGGGTTGCTCAGCAAAAGAGTGGAATAGAAAAGGTGTCTCACTGGTCAGCAACATCTTTGAGAATGGTGGGTTGGTCAGCTGGGAGACCTTAAAACATAAATTCAATCTCCCCCAAACCCAAAAAAGAACATATGAAAGACTAAAGAATCATAACTTAAATATCGTAACTCCTGAAGTGGTGAATAATAGTCAAGATTTAATGTGGCTAAAAGACAAGGACTTAACCAAGCTGAAAACTAAAGAAATTTATAAAGCTATTGATAGCTCCCCTAACCTGACAGAGCAGCTGAATAAAAACTGGAATCTAAACTTAAATCCGCAACTGTGGGAAAGGATCTTCACCAATATCTGGGGTAGTGTTCTTGAGCCAAAAAAAGCAGGATTCGGGTGGATGTTGTTGTTACAAAATCTGCCAAGTGTTGATCCTAAAAGCAATTCTTTTATTTGTGAAGTTTGCAAAAATTCTGAATCTATTTTTCATTTATTCTTTGACTGTTTTTATGCTAAGGAAGTTTGGAAGCTATTTCAAATTGATCTGTTTGGGTGGGGGGACAGCAAAGAAAAAAAGGTAAAAGATATTATAGTGGGGAAAATGGATAAGTTAGGAAAGGCTCCTAATATGTTTTGGCTGATTCTTACTACTGAAATTTTGTGGCATCTTTGGAAATCTAGAAATGCAGAAAAATTTCAAGGCACTAGGAGGGCACTTACTGAGTCTAATAGAAGACTCAAAACGCATAATGTGTATGTGCAGGTTTCTACTTCACTGGAGGTCTCCAAAGAAAAGCTTCAGAAGTTGATGAAGAATGGCAAGGTGGAGATCAAGAACGAGGATCTGATCCAAGCAAATCAGTGGCTTTTCTGCAATCCTGGTTTAAAATACATCTTGAAAAAAGACCCTAAAGTTGCAGCACAAGCAGTGAAAAAATAGAAAATCTGAAATATGATTAAAAGGTTAACGTACTATTGTTTCCTCCCTGAAGTTATGTGATTGTAAAAAGCTATGTAAAGGAACTATGCACAGCATGTATTAACATGTAAATGAGCTGAGAACAGCACGTAAAAGAACTATGTATAACATGGAAAAGAACCATGTATATCTCATAAGGCTGTAATTCTGATTGTCCGATCAATTGATCAATTCTGTAAACTATTTTCAATACAAAAATAACATTTTGAAGTCTAGGTTTTTAGTCTTAGCAGCATGGTTGCTGGGAATTTATTAACTCTGCCTATTTGTCAGCTTTGGAAATGCGTAAGGAGTCTTTCTCCCATTGCGTGAATACACACTTTTCTCTTTATCCTCTTGTATGAAAGTTGAAACACTTATATGCAGATTTGTACACAGGTTTTGATTTGCTTCTAATGTACTATCACTAATATTTTAATATTTGACTATGAAAGTGGTGATGTATTTTTGCTATGTTATTAGACTATTAATATGGTGGTGTATTCTGAGCTTAATTACTGCTGTAAATATGTATATATTTCTGATTTTTATATGTTTTTTGTATTACCGTACCCAACCTCAAATAAATTTTGACCGAATCCCGTACCGGATTCACGTACCCGTACCCGAATCCAAAAACAAATCGGTAACTTAGGTTTCAACCCTTCAATTGGATATTGAAAAAAAAACATAATTTTTTGAAAAAATATAAACTTTATACAAAATATAGCTACAAAATGAACCAAATGAGTTTGTGGGGGTTTGGGGGAAACACCCCCAGCTGGATGCAGGGATAAAAATATTACTAATTCTTTAGTTCTAGATAATCATCTCCTAAAAGGAGAGATTCCAGTAGTGCACTTTTAAAGGCCTCCTTGTTCAACAAAGACTTATTCCATTGCTCTTCATTTGTTTTCTCTTCTTGCTCCTTGCTCAATACCAAGTATGGTGACAACATATCACATATCTTTTTGCTTCTTTGATCCTTTGGACTACACCATCATCATAAAAAGCATATATGTTAGATTTGCCATCAATTGGGTATGCTTCATGCATATAATTAAAACTGACCTTCTGACTTTGTAGGATAAAATTAAAAATTCAATTATTCTTGTCTTTGGGTCCCAACAGAGAAAACTTGCCTTACTAAAATTTAACCAAATAACCAAAGAACACAAAAAAGGACATAGCAGTCAAATAAAGCCTATCCACTCCCAATATAACAAGCAACAAAGGATAGAATGGTTTTCATTTAGGGTTTATGAATATTTTTTATAATAAGCCACCATTCTAACATTGAATCCTTAATATCACCAAAAGGAATGTTGAAACCTACAATAAATGCCAAGATTTAGTGACAAGTATGCAGTAGATAGCACCTATACCAAACTGTTGTTGTTTTCCCTTAAATCTAATTGAAACTATGCCACATGTGCTTGGATGTACCTAGGAGGCATGGGGGAACATTTCCCATGACCTGCAATCATCCTCTAAAATAATGGCAAGAGGTCTCATAGGGTTTGAAACCCTGACAACCTACATCGTCTCCCTTGTCTACATTGCTAGAGGTCCATGTGGATCCAAATCCCCATTATTAAATGATCCATATATGCTTGTGAAATCTTATGGAAGGTCTGTCATCCAATTGAGCATTAATGGTGGTTCAATTCTGCCAGGAGGTAGGTGAGGTGAATATTGAAAAGAGGCAAGAATGCTGGAATTCGAGTGTCAATGGTACTCCATGACTCGTATCACAGGTTGAGGATCAAGGTTCGAAAGGGAGTCATGTTGGTGAGAGGAAGTTTGACTCTTCAACAAAGGCTTGTGAGAGAGCAAGGTTTGGCGAAGAGGTATGATGGTATGGAAAACTCCAAAGTCCCGATGAGAGAAGGAATGGACCAGAGGAATGAACAGGAGGCATGACAGTATGGGTAAGTTTGATACCTCAATGGAAATAGAGCAAAGGCCATGCTAGGAAGGGAAACTCTGCAACTCCGATGACTTGCACAAACTTAGGAAATTGGACATACTCACATACTTAGAAACTTCAGGGACCTTAAGCTGACACGTGGGTGAGGGAGATGAAGAACACCTATACAAAATTGGGCCAAGGGAGATGTAGGAAATAGGAAACAAGAAAATTGGTTGATAATACTAGTCACTACAAAAACGGGACATGGCATGGGACCAAATTCCATAGCAGCACAAATAGCATCAATTAAATAACATGCGATATATAAAATCCCCCTTCTTGAGCAAACTTAAAACTGTCTTTGTAAATTAACAAAGATTGTATCACCCCAATTCAATGCTATTTCTTCTCTCGTGATCATAAATAAAAGGGAAACCCAAACAAGGTTGACATGATCAATATCCTTACATCCAAACAACTTATTAAGGAGAATCATTACAAACCTAGGTATATAACATAAACAGGGTAACCAAGAGCTTTTTTTAATATCTAACTTCTGAGGCAAGGATGTCACAGCCAACTCCTCCAGAACTTCAACCATATTATTACCTTTCTTCCACTATTTAGCCCTTTTGCATCATATCGGAGGGTTGGCTCTGGAGCCTCAACATATGCCTAACAGCAAAACTTGTGACTTCAACATTTTTTGATAGTCCCTGCTTGCACAGGACAATGCTGAAAAAAATCCTTTTAAAAGTTTATGGCAAGGAAAACATTCAGATTAGCTGCTGTTTTATGTAAAAATGAAGCCCAAATATTTTTGGCCAATTTGATTCTCTCATCCACCTCTAGATCATCTTTTGAATTTCCATCATGACAGTCCTCAAAAGAGAAGTAAATATCATTGAAAAGCATTTTATGTACTGCAACATTGTGAGTTGGATCTCTACTACATTTGTACTTTCCTTCATGAGAAATAGTCACTTACAAGGATGCCACCATCGTTGCTCCTTCCCTAGTTGTTATTTCTCCTGGTTATCAAATTTCTATCCCCAATGTCTACAAGTCTTGCTCTTTGTATATTAATAAACACAAACAAATGATGGGTTCAAGTTTTGAGAAATGCAATTATGATGCACTCCTGTAATAAAACAAATAACATAAAATTCATTCCATTCAAGATCACAGTTTTTAAAATACAATCAGTACTAAACAATAATAACCTGAGTTGAGAGTGCTTCTGGATATAACTGTAAGTCTTTAGCATTGGCATTTCAGATCACACTCTATGATCCGTCATCAGGATGAGGAAAACTTAAGGTAGGTTGCAAACCACGCCCCTTATAAAGAATGAGAAGTATGGAGGGGTGGAGCATAAACCAAGAAAGAGGTAGAAGAGAATTGAAGTGGTTGAAACCTCCAAAACAATAAAAAGCAAAATGAAGCAACAAATAATAACCTGACAAATCAGTGACTTAACCCAAGATAAAACATGTAAGTACATTAAAACCTCAGTAGCTTCAACTTTGTTTACCCACAGTAATTGAGGGACAAAAGATCTAGCCTGATTTTAGAAACTCACTAAATCTGAAACTTAAACGAAAAAGGAAACTCTGCAAACTCAAATTACTTCCCGAAAGATACCGTATCGGAAATGTCCATCGAACAGTATGAATAACACTTTAAAACAAAATTGTTTATTAAAGTTGAAATGATGTGAATTAAATCAGATTTAAGACAAGTTGCAGATCTGGGAATGTTTGATGAGAGATGAAAGTTTAAGTTTTGGAAATTAAAACCTCCAAAAAGGAACTATTGAAACTCAAAACTGACTTTAAATACATTTCAGGTCCAGACTAATGTCAGCAAACAACTTTACATCATCAACTGAGTCCAAAAACTTCCAAAACTCAGACTTCCCAAAACATAAACACATGGTGTATAAGCCATCAAGTCCCACCAGTGAATTAAACTGATCCCCTTAAAGTCTGAGGAAAATTACCAAATTAAAACAAAACAAAATTTATTTCACAACCGGAAAGACTCAGAGAACAAAACTATATATCATCAAGATTTGATTTTCAAAACACGGACCTAGGGATACACCACAAACAGTTTTAAAAATGATTCACATCTAACTAAACCTGAGAAAGTGCTTAATTGATGATTTGGAAATCAGCTGAATACTAAACAAGAAATGGCATTGCTAAATCAACCTGAAGAAAACTTTCCATGAAACAATATTGATTCGTGAAGACTTTCTGGTTACTCCAAGTATAGTTGCACCTCATAGAGAGGACTATGGATTTGATAAGGAGCATGGAAGACCTTTTGGGCTCACTGTGCCATTTTTTTCTTTTCTTTATTTAAAATTTTAACTATTTTTAAACCAAAAAAGGGGGGATGTAGGACTCACTCAAAGGCATTTTGGAGGCATGTCCGCAAAAACTTTGAGAACAAGGGGTGACCAAGGGCCAGGAATATGGAGTTTAAGGTGGGGCACAACCACATGTAGACCTAAATTATTCTGTTATTAAATGTGACAATCCTAACAAGTGGCAAACACTTGGTACAATCCGCACATATAATAAAGATAATAATAGTATTATGCAGAACAGAAGAGTAGAGATTACACAAGTCAACTGTAGGGCCCACTATCATTAACAAAAGGGATGCGTGCCACATATCAACATCTCCATCACCCCATCTATCATATGCCTAAGTATATAACAGGCAGTACAAGAAAAGGCTGATGGAGGAAAAGGTTCTTCCTTTGCCCATGCTCCTCAAAGTCGCAATACAAGAGATAAAGAACAGAGTACACAAAGTAGGACACCTAATGCTGGGAGGAATAACCATGAATAGGTGATGATGTCAGGTGTCTGAAGACTGACATTGGTGGTGATGATCCAAAGGAAAAGAAATGGAATAACTCTCTTCAGACTCCAGAAAGAAAACTAAAGGGAATTAATTTTTTAAGAAGAATGATACCACACTTCCTGGTTCCAAACAGGGTCAAGCAAATTTGGGAGACGATTGCAGAATGAGGAAGAAGCAAAGCCTAGTATCAAAGACAGTGAATAACCTATAACTAATGAGAAAGAGACAGAAGACAGAGAAATCATTTGCTACTGATTACACTAAAAGTGGGGCAGAAAATATATAAATAATGGCCTGTGGAAGCTTTAAACCATTAAAATATAAAAATCAATTGTCACCTCTAACCAGCCCAGAACAGATTCAGAAGGCCAATCAAGACGGACAGATCTCAATACTGTCAGGAAAAATAGAAGATACACACAGGGGACCTTTCAAATGGAAAAGACAATTAAAAAGGTGTCTATCTGACCTGTTCATTTTTTTCAATAAAAAGCCAACCAAAAAGGGAAAAGGACTTACTGCTGTCAAAATTGAAAAAGGACATTACCTCTACAGCATTTAATAAACCCTTTCCCTAGGCTGATAAGATTAGATCTGGCATGACAAAGAGACTTAAAACATAGACAATTAATGCTCTGTAGATATGCATCTGTTCAGCATGTACCATTTAATATAAATATGTACCTAAGCTAGTTTTCCTGCCACCTTTTGTTACTTTCCATTCTTAATGTTAATAAGCTTTGGTCTCATTCTTTTTTTATATGGATACTCGGAATTTATCTTCATAAGGGTCTTGAAAACAAAGCTTAATCTACTGGATTGAGATAGTATCTAAGTATTATAATTTAGTTTTTTTCCATATTCAGAAACATATGGTTTTTAAATCTTTCCTATGAATCCTAAAAACCAGTATGTTTATCAAAAAATGTATACGAATGGAGAAAAGCAGTTCCAGACGAAATTCCAATCCCATAAACATCCCAGAGCGAGGAACCTTCAATATAAATGTCCCAACTAGGCACAAGTCTCTTTCACAATATTCTTACCTGTTAGAATATAAAACCCACCTCCACAGGTGACATTCAATTACTATTGAATGGGGTACACCTTTGGATTTATATCATCTTGTACCAGTACTGTATACATTGTGTGCTGAGACTACTTGTGTTAGTAAGCCTAGTCAGGGAACTATATGTGTAAAACTTATTATAATACTAGATTGGGATATGTGCCTTGACTTGGATGGCCTTCCCTCATGTCATATGCATGAATGGTACCATTTCATCCAACTCGTTCCTTTTCTATTTCTATAATACAAAAGATACTTCTTCCCTTGTGTGTCTTTTGACACCTAGCTGGCATTCATACTTTCTTATGCTTGTGGAGTTCACTTAATGTTCAATATGTACTTTGTTGTTCCTATCTTTGCTGCTGTATTTCAGCAGAAGAAGCAAGATTACCTGCAACACATCTTTTGTGGCACAATTTTGTACACCAAAGGGTCATTTTCTTATAAAGAGATCCAACCATTGTTTCAGAAGCAAAAGATTTTTTTTTATTTTTAATCCGCATTTTCTGCATCTCAAGGATCAAGGATCAAATAAAAGTTTGTTCAAAGGGAAATTGGGCTCAAATTGCTTTTCTAGCACAATATTTTGTTTGTATTGAGGATTTAGGGCTTCTACAAGAAGTCATATACCTCAGTTCCTCATGGAACAAATCCGGTTGCATTTCTAGAATTCTTACAAGAAATAATCAGGGGTCCATATATACTTGAGATAAAATTGCTTCTTTCTCACCCCAATTTGCATTTCAGTTTTTCATATTTTAAGACCCCTAGGGCTAGTAACAAAGTCACACCAGCAACCACTAGGCGTCTGGAAAGCTCTCAAGAGCATTTCAAGTCATGGAAGGAGATAAGACTGTGGCATAAAAAAACTTGTATGTTTTTGTTGCTTAGCCCAACCACCCACTTCCCCTCACGGTAATGTGCCATTTGCTTGGGGATCACAAGTTTAAGCCCCACAAATGTATGCTTGGATTTTGATTTGCTTACATCAATAGAAGATATGATAACATCTATGATGTAAATGATCAGTTCAGCTTTCTAAGTGCCATGTGTCCTACTCAATGCCCATCTGCTGTCGCAAGATCCAAGGCCCAATTGATAGTTATGAACAGGATTTTGTTTACCGTTGTATACCATGCATACTTCCTAGCTGTCAATGAATCAGTAGAGTGGCATACTTCACTCACTCTATATCTATCTCATGGGCCCATATCAGCATTTTACGGTGGAGTGTGTGCATCTGATCAAGAAAGGCTTCCAGTACTCATGCTGGTAGTGTCTCAGTTTGGTCCTTTCCATATCTCTGTCTCAAGTCAGCTATGGCTACTAAATCAACCTATGGCTGAAAGCCATCTACTTCGGTACCTTTGAGCTCGCTTGGTTCAAGAGGAGTTGCCCTCTCTTCCAGGGGGAAGGCGCTATAGATTAAGTGCAGGGTGTTAACCCGACTTGATTGGTTCCTATGGCCTAGGTGGAGAAACTGGAAAAAATCCAAAAGAATGAGTTGATTTGGCCAACACATGCTGAGTGTCAAGGCCATATGTTTGCTATTTATACTAACCCTGTCAGCACACAATCAGCAGAACAACCCAATTAGTGCACATTCTTCATGCAGATCCCAATCAACACACAAACAGCAAATGCAAAATAAGCAAATATGATACCTTCCTACCACTTCCCAATTTTTAAAATTTTTGAGTTTATTCTGAATCAACTTATTGAAGCCATATCACACTACCTTATGCTTCTATTGAGTTCGTCTTTAAGTCCTTAACCTTTTGGAGGTCATGCTTTTGCATCAGCATTCTGATTGAGCTCTTCTTGGAGGCAGTGGGAAGCTCATTCTGAGATCTATGCAGAAATATATTTTGGCATCTTTTGGAGAATTTTTTTGAGGTTTTGATGTGTATGATGATGATGGAATCTGTTTTGCCAATCCCAGGTACCTTTTGGAGGTCATGCTTTATCATCAGCATTCTGATTGAGCTCTTCTTTGAGGCAGTGGAAAGCTCATTCTGAGATCTATGCAGAAATATATTTTGGCATCTTTTGGAGAATATTTTTGAGGTTTTGATGTGTATGATGATGATGGAATCTGTTTTGCCAATCCCAGGTACCTTTTGGAGGTCATGCTTTATCATCAGCATTCTGATTGAGCTCCTCTTGGAGGCAGTGGAAAGTGTTGATATTTTAGCTGCGGGAGATATCCTTCTCTCAAAATCGAAATAATAAATGATATATAAATATTATTTTGAAGGTCGATCCAAGATGAAAAGTCGCCTTGGTTCTTGAAGGAGGCCGACCCTTGTGAAGAGTCGCCTTGCTTATGAAGAGGCACCTTACTTTGTATATATGGAAGGAGATGCTCATTCATTTGATCATTGATTTTATTCTAAAAGACACATTCGCACTTATCAAGGAGTTTGTGCATCTACAGCAGATCATATTATTGCATAAAGCAGATCGACATTAAGGAGAGATCATATAATTGTGTATTTGCATCTAAGTGAGGTGCAATTCTTTATTGTATTATATTGGCCTTGTGTGTGGCCAAGATTGTAAGCAGATTTCTGCTCCTTTAAATTCAATATATAAGAGAGATATTTTGGCTGGGTTTTTCTCCCTCGAGAAGGAGGGTTTTCCCAGGATAAATTCCGTGTTCTTTGTTTACTGTGTTGAATTTTCTGTTAATTTGCATTTGGAGAATATTTTTGAGGTTTTGATGTGTATGATGACGACGGAATCTGTTTTGCCAATCCCAGGTACCTTTTGGAGGTCATGCTTTATCATCAGCATTCTGATTGAGCTCTTCTTGGAGGCAGCAGAAAGCTCATTCTGAGATCTATGCAGAAATATATTTTGGCATCTTTTGGAGAATTTTTTTGAGGTTTTGATGTGTATGATCTAAGTTACCGATTCGCCATACTAAGCCTCCGGATACAATACGATACGATGATTCGGATTCGGATACGATACAAATTCGGCCAGGATTCGAAAATTTCTTGTGGATACGTTTCAGATTCGAGGCTTCACTGCGGATTCTTCCAGGATACGGCGCAACGAATCCGAGCAGAATCCGCGAAGTTTTTTCACGTCAAAACGCCCAGTCCGCAAAAAACGTGTTTTTTTAATCATTTTTTATTATTTTTTTGACCGGATGTTGACTTCTAAACATTTTAATATTCATTGCAACCCTAATTTCGACCTCCAAACACACTAAATAGGTAAAAACAATTTCATTTTAACAATTTGTGAAAGAAAAACGAGTTTTTTTGCCTCCATTGCTGAACTTGCTCTCTTGCTTGCACAAGCTCGAATAGAGTTGAAGGCTGATCGTTGGTTGTTCAAGGTTGATTGTTGTGCTATTCCTAAGCACTTGCAAGTGTTTGCCAAGATTCAAGAAGACTGTAGAGCAAGATTTGTTCAAAAAAGGTAGGTTTCTTTGAAATTTTTTGATTTTTTTCTTACATTTTTTTTAAGTTTAACAAATGAACTATTTTGTTTTGTTTTTATTGTATTACTTTTGTTGATTGTTCTCATTCTTTTAAGTTTTTTAGTTTCAAATTTCAATACCAAAATTATTTCAATCTATTGTGCCTTGGCCCTTAGGTATTACAATGGCATCTGCTTCTAATTCAGGCCAATCTCGTTTCAAAATAAGTGCAACCTCTCCCCTTTGGAAATATGTAGAAATGGTTCAACAATGTCCAGGTGGTGGAGTATTTGTTTGGATTTGTGGTCATTGCAAAATTCAATACACGAGCTCATACAATCGAGTGAAAGCCCACTTGTGTAGTATCCCTGATATTGGCATCAAACCTTGTCCGGGACCTCCAGAAGGTGATGGCAAAGGCCTTGCAGATGACATAGTGTTGAAATATATTGCTGAGCAAGAAAAAGCAGATCAAAAAGCTACTAGTCTTAAAAAAAACCATCCTTTGAAGAAAGGATCTCAATCCATGAAACCCCCTACACCACCTACTTATATTCCACCTACAGAAAGCCATCCATTTATGAACATCCCTCAAGAGCAAACCGTGCCCTCATCAAATAAAAGATCTAAGGGACCGTTGGAAGTTTCATTTCAGAATGAGGCAAGAGAGATTGCTGATCAAGACATAGCAAGATGTGTCTATGCCAATGGATTGGCATTCAACGTTGTTCGTTCACCATATTGGCAAAAAATGGTGAAATCTATTAATGAGGCTCCAAAGGGGTATAAGGGCCCAGGTTTTGAGAAGGTGTGTTGCACCTTATTGGAGAAAGAGGTGAAACATGTAGCAGACTCTTTGAAGCCCATAAGGGATTCATGGATTGAAACAGGGGTGACCATCGTTTCTGATGGATGGAAAGATGCAAAAAATCGCCCATTGATCAATGTTATTGCCGTGTCCCCTAAAGGGGCAATGTTTTTGAGAGCAGTGGATTGTGAGGGACAGGTGAAAGATGGTCCATTTATTGCTAACATCCTTTGCCAAGCCATTGAAGAAGTGGGCCATCAAAATGTTGTGCAAGTTGTAACCGACAATGCCAAAAATTGTAGGGCTGCTGGGTTATTGATTGAGGAGAAGTATCCACACATTTTTTGGACACCTTGTGCTGTCCACTCCCTCAATCTAATGCTACAAAAAATTGGATCCAAAATTGAGTGGATCAAACAGGTGTATGCTGAGGGCGAAGACATCCAGATGTTTGTCACCAACCACCATATGACACAAGGAATATTTAGACAATTCTCAAAATTGGAATTGTTGAAGGTAAGTTAATTGAAATTCTCAATATTCTTAAATTTTTAGTTTTCTTTTAATTTTAAATTTTGATTTTGTAAATTTAAATTACATTTTAATTTTAATTTTGATTTCCAAACAGGTTGCAGAGACCCGTTTTGCCTCCAACACAATTGTGTTGAGACGACTTATAAAGGTTCGTGAGGCACTTTGTGCCATGGTAATCAGCCCTAATTGGGCCATATGGAAGCAATCTAGCAGTGAAAGGGCAAATAGGATCAGGCAAAGGATCCTAGATGATTGTTGGTGGGATCGTGTTGAGTACCTGGTCAGTTTCACTGAGCCTATACTGAGCATGATCCGTTACACAGACATGGATAGACCTTGTTTGGGAGAAGTATATGATGGTATCGACTCAATGATTGAGAAGATGAAAACCATCATCAATGCAAAAGAGGAAGATCCTGATGAAAAGTTCTTCAAAGAGCTACAGGAAATCATGGTTGATAGATGGAACAAAATGACCACTCCATTGCATCTTCTTGCTTTTGCATTGAGTCCCAAATATTATAGTCCTGAGCTTCTTTCTGTTACATCAAGAGTTGCTCCATATAGGGATGTTGAAGTGGCTCAAGGTTACAAGGCAGCAATTCGGAGACTCTTCACTGATCGTGACCAACGTGATCGAGTGAGGGCTGAGTTCATGGCTTTTGCATGCTCCGGTAGTGTTGCTCAGAATCTTGATGCTCTTCGAGACAAGTACAGGGTAGATGGTCATAGTTGGTGGTACTTCCATGGGCAAGAATACATGCACATCCAACCAATTGCAATAAAAATCTTATCCCAAGTAAGTTTTATATTTTGTAATTTTAATTTTAATTTATAATTTTATATTAATTAATAATTTTGTTTAGTTAAATTTTGTAACTCTTAACTATTTAATTTGGTCTTGACTCTTAATAGGTTGCTAGTTCATCTTCTTCAGAGAGGAATTGGAGCACATACTCCTTCATCCACTCAATAAAATGCAATAGGCTGCATTCAAAAAAGGCAGAGGACTTGGTGTATGTGCATTCAAACTTGCGCCTCCTTACACACAAGCAAAGTTCCTACAAAGAAGGAGACACAAGGAGGTGGGATATTGAGCCAGAGCAGCTTGACTTGGATGCTTCCACAAGTCACTTAGCTGCACTTGATATTGATGATGAGTATGAGCCTGGAGCAGCTACTGATCGTGAGAGTGGTAGTGTCGGTGCTACTGCTACTGCTAGTGGCAGTGCTTGTGCGAGTGCCACGAATGCTATTTGTGGTTCTACGCAAAATGTAGCATCTAATAATGCTAGTTTGTTTGATAATGATGACCCATATGATTCAGATTGATCAATGATCAATAATGGCTGATTGTAAATGTTTGACATTTTATGTTTGAACTTTAATTTATAATTTTATATCATGACAATCGAGTAATCACTAATATTTTAATATTTGACTTAGTGACTATGAAAGTGGTGATGTATTTTTGCTATGTTATTAGACTATTAATATGGTGGTGTATTCTGAACTTAATTACTACTGCATATATTTGATTTTTATATGTTTTTTGTATTGCCGTACCAAGCCGGTACCAAAACCCAAAAAAATTTTTTGCCAAATCCCGCACGGATTCGCCCACCCGAATCCAAAAACGAATCGGTAACTTAGTGTATGATGATGATGGAATCTGTTTTGCCAATCCCAGGTCTAACGGGGCATAAATTTAGATCAGGGTTATCTGCAGTGAAGATCGTTTTGAAATCTAAGAGGTTCTGACAAAGAGCCTTTGGGGATGAAAATTGTTGATGTTATAGAGCAGCGTCGGGCTGCTACTTCCAGCACTTCTCGTCTCCCTGAAGGCAATTCAAATGATAGCCTTAACGACTATTTGAATTGTAATATCATATTTTGAAGACTCGATCTCATGAAGTGGTGTGATCTCTAAAAGGCCAACATCATATACCTTATGAATGCGAATTCATTAAGAGACAATTAATAATTGTTATTAAGTGAGGCCGACCTCATTTATGAAGGGATGCGATTATTTAGAGTTATATCTCTTGGTTGGAGGCCGACATGAAGTATCAAAGGATGCGTCTCTCCCTTTCCACTTGTATATATATTCAATGTGTTTCATTGTTCAAAGATCATCCATTCCATTCGTGTTCATAAGTTCGAGCTTCATCAAGTGCAAGTTCTTTATCCAGGGCAGATTGATATAGTAGAAATCTGAGTTGTTATTATCAGCGAATTGCATCATTGTATTTCTGTGTTGCATCATATTTTGGTGCTTATATTGTGGCCTTCATATCGGCCTCTTGTAAGGAGACGATTATTGTTGTGATTCAATATATAAGTGATATATTGTTGCTGGGTTTTTCTCCCTCAAGTGGAGGGTTTTCCCAAGGTATATTTTGTGTTATGTTTCTGATTTTTTGAATTAAAATCTGCTTTTATTATCTGATTATAAAAACTAACATGGTATCAGAGCGGGTATAAGAAAGATCCGATCAGATTTGCTTCATACTAAGGCGCGACTTGGAGGAACAAATAATCTTGCCACCCAGGCAAAGCCTTTGGCTCTGGTCGACGATCATCAGAGGATTGGCGTTTTCCTTCAAGACTGCGGACCTCGTGATCAAAAGAATTTGCATTGACTGTCATTACAAGGGAGTCCGAGCATCACTCTTGAGCAACATCCGACTTGGGAGAGAGATAAGAACTACAAAGACGAGCTTCCAAGCGAAGGATCGCACGGGTGTTATGAGCATCAACGAACTAAGATCTCCTTAAGTTCAGACAACGGAGAATTCATATCTTACCATCATGGCTCCCAGGTCACCTCAGAATTGCCTCACATCAATTGAGAGGTTAAGCTCACGCAGTCATTCCACGAAGGGTCCGACATTGACGCACTCAGAATGGGAATATCAATCTGGGACTCATCATAAATTTGGACACTTGAATCTGGTTGACTTGACAGGTTCAGAAAGTTGAACAGCTTATAATAATGATTGATATAAGAGGCAGAAGAGTTCGGGTGCTGAGGGTGAACGCCTAAAAGAGGCCACGAATATCAATCAGTCACTTTCAACTCTTGGGTTCTGAAATTGAGAGCGACGCAAACAGGAACGGTGTATATGCGGGGGTTGCCTACAGAAATAATTGTCCATGTAGAGTATGGCCTGTATTTCGTTGGTATCGGTATCCCTTGAAGCCGTGAATTTTTGTAAGGTAATAAAAGTTGACAGAAGCAACAAATTCAAGTGCAATATTTGATCATGTGCTTGGGAGGCATCAAGGACATTGAGTGGATCTCTTGCTAGTACAACACAAAGAAGATTAAAAAGGAGAAATATTGTCACCAAGAGATAAGTATTTGTTCTTGTTGTTGTTTATATTTTTGTTCTTCTTGTTGTCAAATTTAACCCTACAAAGGGCCTGTGTTCAAGTCGTGAAGGTGGTGGACTGATCTGAGCACAAGAGCAACGTTCCATGCTGTGTCCAGTAATTGCATCCATCAGAATATTTAAAGAGATAAGTATTCTTTGTTTTGTTTGAAATCACCTTTCTAGGCTGAATTTCTGTTATATCATTTATTTGGATCATGAGTGATTAGTAAAGAGAAATCGTGGTTTCTCTTGAATTGTGTTCATTGGCATAAGATCCTTTCAAATTATTCTTTGCAAATTATTTTTTTTCATGAAGATTTTTGAGTGTGACTCTGAAATAAATAGAGATCTAAAATTACGATGGTGATAAGTTGGTCACATCGATATCATTCTCTAATGCATGAACTGTGATAGAGCCTTGACTCTTGGAGAGGGTTGGTTCTTCATGCTAACTACATATTGTATTCAAGAAATATGTAGTTGTTCAGATTGTCTTTTGTTGTGCTGAGTTTAACACTCTCGAGAGGAGTAAAAGATGGAAGAAAGAGTTATATCAGAATTCAATAAAGATAAGTTTCTTTTTCCCTTCATTTTGATCTTTTGATATACTTCTCTTATAGGTCGATTTATTTATTCATGTTTTTTTTATGTCTTAATGCTATAGTAAACCTTGTATGATTCCAGCCTTGATATTTTTTTGGATAGTTATAAACTGTTAGTAATCTCTCTCTAAAATGCTTCCGGGACAGATCTAGGAGCAAGAAGGTGTTGAGAGATTGCTTAGTGATGAAAAGCTTGAGGCATCTTGTGAGGAAGTCATGCCGACCAAAGAAATGATCAAGCAACTTGCAGCCATGGGACTGAGTTGGTGGCTAGAGGGAGTTCACTTCCAGAAGTCTTCTTTGCAATCTCTAAAGCAGGGATCAAGAGGTAGTTTTGTAACTCACTCAAAAGAAGTGAAGATTACTGTATTGCAAGGCTAGGTGCTAAATCCTTAGAGGATCCCTTCAATTGCTGAGATTAGAATTGCTCAAGATAGTCATCTGGATTTGATATTGGTAGCTCTGCAAACCTATTCAAAATAATGTGATATGGGATGAGGTCGAGGAGGACAATCCTGAACTCTCTACAGTACCAGAGGTGTGCGCTGGAAAACATTTATCTAAGGCAAGTGTTGCAGGCAATCTTGGACGAAGAGGTCAGAAGGTTGATGCAAGTACTTGAAGATTCAGAGGGAGCCTACTGAACCTGAAGAAGATGGTAATCTAGTTGATCTTAGTTCTTTATGTTGATTTATTTCTTTTTGAAGAGGATCACCTTATTATCAAATGCAAGAAGGAGTTAGCTTCTGAATTTGAAATGAAGGATCTTGAATACATGCATTACTTCCTTGGTTTAGAAGTATGGCAAAGGCCTATTGTGATCTTTTGGACATTCTTGAAGAGATTTGGTATGATGGATTGCAAATCCATGTCTTCACCTATGGAAACCCTTTTTTTTAAGTTTAAGGAGGCTGCAGCTAGTTCAGATCTGGTGGATCCCACGTTGTACAAGCAATTGATTGGATCGTTGATGTATCTAGTCAATACTAGACCAGACATTTGCTATGCAGTGAGTGCACTTAGTCAGTTCATGTGTGAACCAAGGCAAATACATCTAGTTGCAGCAAAGCATATCCTAAGATACTTGCATGGCACAATTGGATATGGCTTGAGATATTCTTCAAGTGTGGATTTGAGCTGCATGGATATACTGATTCTGATTGGGCAGGGTGTGTACTAATCGGAAGAGCACCTCGGATGTTGCTTCCGTTTGGGGTCTGCGATGATATCGCGGGTGTAGCAAGAAGCAGTCTTCGCGCAGTGGCCAGAAGCAAGCAGGGTTTTAAGCTCTGCGTGGATTGTTTGGACAATCAATGGAGCCAACTATCATTCATTGTGATAACTAGAGTTGTGTGAAGCTTTCTGTCAACCCTGTGTTTCATGACAGAACTAAGCATGTGGAGATCAAATACCATTATATTAGAGATATGGTATTGAGGAAAGCAATTCAGTTGAGGTATATCAGCACTGATGAGCAGACGACAGACATTCTCACCAAGCCTCTCTCCAAGATAAAGTTTGTGTACTTTCGAGACAAGCTTGGTATGGTGGAGAATCAAGCCCTAGCTGAGAAGGAGTCTCAGTATCAGTGATCCTCTTTAATGCATTTCTCTATGAGAGAGATTTGAGGTGCAAGCCCTTGTTAATGCATTTCTCTTTGAGAGAGATTTGAGGTGCAAGCCCTTGTTAATGCATTTCTCTTTGAGATTTGAGGTGAAAGCCCTTGTTTCCACCCTCTGGGAGAGCCATGGTGGATATCATGTGTGTGATTCCATGACAGCATCACATGAGAGAGTCTGTGATAATTTTCTTGTACTTGTGTTTCACCCTCTAGGAGAGCCATGGTGAACGTCACGATGAGGTGACAACATCACATTAAGTGATGAGCACTTGTACATACCATCCATGGGCGTAGCCATGATGGTTGATATCATGGTGAGGTGATATCCCTTCTTTCCATCCATGGGAGTAGCCATGATGGTTGATATCATGGTGAAGTGATATCTCTTCTTTCCACATATGGGAGTAGCCATTGTGGTTGATATCATGATGAGGTGATATGTCTCATGCAGCTAGAAGTATCCTCCCTAGCTAAGAGGGAGTGTTGATGTTATAGAGCAGCGTCAGGCTGCTACTTCCAGCACTTCTCGTCTCCCTGAAGGCAATTCAAATGATAGCCTTAACAGCTATTTGAATTGTAATATCATATTTTGAAGGCTCGATCTCATGAAGTGGTGCGATCTCTAAAAGGCCGACATCATATACCTTATGAATGCGAATTCATTAAGAGACAATTAATAATTGTTATTAAGTGAGGCCGACCTCATTTATGAAGGGACGTGATTATTTAGAGTTATATCTCTTGGTTGGAGGCCAACACGAAGTATCAAGGGATGCGTCTCTCCCTTTCCACTTGTATATATATTCGATGTGTTTCATTGTTCAAAGATCATCCATTCCATTCGTGTTCATCATAAGTTCGAGCTTCATCAAGTGCGAGTTCTTTATCAAGGGCAGATTGATATAGTAGAAATCTGAGTTGTTATTATCAGCAAATTGCATCATTGTACTTCTGTGTTGCATCATATTTTGGTGCTTATATTTTCGCCTTCATATCGGCCTCTTGTAAGGAGACGATTATTGTTGTGATTCAATATATAAATTCAATATATAAGTGATATATTGTTGCTGGGTTTTTCTCCCTCAAGTGGAGGGTTTTCCCAGGGTATATTCTGTGTTATGTGTCTGATTTTTTGAATTAAAATCTGCTTTTATTATCTGATCATAAAAACTAACAAAAATTTCCCAACTACCAATGAGGACTGCTTCTACAACAAGGTTCGTAAGTTTAGAGGTATTGTCTTGAGTCATATCACACCTAATTTATGTTTCCTATCAAGGAGTCCAAAACTCCAACAGATATGTTTGAAAGGTAAAAAAGTTTTTCAAACCACTAACAAACCAAGGTTCTTCAAATAAACCACAAGCTATCTAGTATCTTATTCCTGTACAAATTTACACTACTTGCGCTTGAAGAATCGAAGTCTGGAAGCCAATTTTTCCCTGTATGCTTTCCAACTTCCAAGATGTTACTCATCAACGTATTTACAATGTGTATGCATTAACTGAAATTAGATGATTGTAATTAGTGCTTCTACAATACATATAACTGTATCTCTTCTTAGTCTCTTTCATGCATTATAACTTCTAGCATTCATTTCCTCATCAAAGAAATTTTAGGAAAGAATAATTTCACATTACATATCAACATTTTGTTACATTTTTTTATTATAAATCATCTAAGTATAATCACTTCACTAGCAGCAGATTTTTACAGAGAAGAAAAGTGCTTGTAAGATGCCAAGTGCTTATTAGTAAAATATCTAGGATTCACTGACATTTCATTTTTCTGCGGTCCATACTGCTAATTAAATTATTACACCCAGTAGCTGGTACTAGACTCTGGTAAACTAAGGGGAAAGATTGTTTCAGCTTGAGAAATAATTGATCACTAAACAAGAAGGTGCCTTATTGTTCAACACAGTCATTGCAATCCCTATCTTGTTTACATGCTTCATTTCCAATCCTTTTCATAGAAACTTCTTTCTCTATTTCTTAATCTTAAAAAGGTCCTGGAGTTCCCCTTTTTCTGCCATCTCAGATAAGATATCAGAACCCCCTATCAACTCTCCTCGAACAAACACTTGAGGGAATGTAGGCCAACCACTATATACCTTCATTGTCTCCCTTAATCCGGGATTGTACTCTTCATCAAAAACATTAATCGACTCATAATCTACTCCTTGCTCATTCAATATTGTCAACACTCTCTGAGAAAATCCACATTGTGGAGCAGTTCTTGAACCTTTAATAAAGACTACCACCTCATTCTCCTTTACTAATTTGTCAATCAATTGCTCCAAAGGCACCGTCAGCTGCATATGTCGACCCGGTGTAAGTCGAAGATCAGGCTTGGCTCGTCTCTGCTTCTTTACCCATGTGCTGTTCCCAGATTCATTTCCAGGAGGAACCTTTCCACTAACAGCTATGTGCTCCTCCATCCAAAGCTTCCATGCGTCAGTCAAAGCAGCACGATCAGGTGCATTGATAAGAACAATCTGTAAAGTAACTGGTGTAAAATGAGGTGGCGAATATGCTAGTTTTACTTTACAAATAAATCCCAGGATCCAAAAATCCTACTTTTTATGAGCCATAGATAATATAATATGAAAATTTCGAACTTTTCACATTCTGGATCCTAGTAACTGCACATACCCAATTGAATCTAACAGGAAACATAGAAGCTGACCAACTGAACCACCAACTGGCTTCTTTAATGAAATAGAACCAAGTAAAAAATTGTCAAATTTATCAAGACTGTTTGCTTAGATTCTTTAATGAAAAAGAAACAAGTAAAGTTGTCAAATTTATCAAGACTGTTTGCTTCTACTTTCAACACATTGGAATCTGACACTAGCAAAAAAAGGGGCCGCCCTGTCTTAGGAGAAATAAAACTGAACCCAACTGCAAGCTAACTGTAGCACCCTAAGCATCTAAATCACTGAACGCCCCTGGCCCTATTTGTTAACCTAGTGTCATGCAGAGGATAAGCCTAAGCCCTACCTTCTTCCAACTAGCATGAGCCAGAACCACACAAAGTTGCCAAACCCAACAGACTCAAAGCGCAATTGTTGTGCTCAATGCATCGAAAGATCAACCCTAAGTAAAGTTATCAGTAGCAGCACCAACGCAGCTTATCATGTCTATGTCTTGCTGTTGAGGCCTCAAAATTTAATATTGCCAAGAAAAGAATGTGACATATCCAACCATAAAATTCACACCTTCTAAGACGCAATAGCGAAAAGCATGAGACCATAACTCGCCAGTTGAAAGAAACCTACACTCCCTCTACTAGTTGAATCATCGACGAAGGTCAAAAGAAAGTCAACACCTATTAGCGCTAACAATTCAATGGTCCTGAATACATCCATATAGCATATAAATTCATTCAGGTCGAGCACTCAACGGATGGGCTCGACCACCTCTACGGCCTTTAGGTTTTATGGCCCCTGGGTCCTATGGCATAAATATTTAAATGTTGGGTATATTTCTTTTTGCTTCTGTATGTGCACGCATACACAGGGAATATCTATGAGACTCTCTATTTAGAAACGAAAGAAATTATGGAAAAAAATAATGGTAGGCGATCCTAATAGATATGTTTTGAACTAAGACTAAAGCACCAAAAATTTATGTCTTTCAATGTGAATCTAGGGTCACGGAAATGTACCTTTACTGATCCGCATAGCTCTGGGACATCTCGAATATGAGAGAGGACACTGTTAGAAACCATCCTCGAAATACCAATGAATTGAAGCTCCCCATTCTTATCGTGCATGGCATACACACCAGTAGCAGATGGAAGCCTTTCAGCTAGATGTCTTGGATTTTCATCTAGAGGAATTGACTCGGTCTCTGCAAGCTTATTCATTGAACAAAATATTATCTTGCCCTGCCTCTTGCTGCTATTTTTTCTTCTACTCCATGTTTCTTCACGGAGATGAACTGACTGGGAGTTGCTTAATCTATGAGAATGATTAAGTGGGTGTTTCTTTGAAAGCGCGGAGATTGTAGAAGTAGATGAAGAAAGCATTGGATGTGAGACATTTAAGATGTGCAGAGAGGAAGTGTGGGCATTGAGCCCTGTAATCGTTGCCATACAGGAAACTAGGCAGGTACTGATTTGGGATTTACGGAAAGACTTATGGATGGTAAAGAAACAACTACAGATTAACAGGCAGTTTGTGGGTGCAAGAAATTGTGAAGTTGAAATGGATTGGCGAGGAGGAGCAGGTGATTAGCGAGTTAGTATAGTTTTATAGTACTAATAAATAATGATAGATAAGTAGGAGGTATTTTTCCACAGCGAGTCAAATTATGATATTGCTATCAGGATTCAACCGTGTAGTTTCAAGTCAAACTCATTGACCCATGTTTCATGAGTAGTGGTTCAACAGGTACCCATCTCTCATGATATCGAATGGTCCACTTAGCACTCATTGCATCTAGGTGATGCTCACAGAGGTGAAGCACTGGTCCGTCCCGGGAGGTCACCCATCCCAGTACTGCTCCAGCTCAAGCGCGCTTAACCAGGGAGATTTCTCCAAGGTTAAGCCCGCTTGAGTTGCTACCCCATTTGCAAAACCTTCAGCAAGTGTTGTGCCTTATGAACCATTCATAATAGAGCCCCTTTAGCTCATCAATTGATAAGTTTGTAAGAGAGTTCGGGCAGGTTTAAGAGAATAATAAATGGATTCATAAACAAGTAATTGTAAAGGAGAAAAGTGTATATTTTATAATTTTTTAAGATTTATTTTAGTTTTGTTTATATTGTTCTTACGTTTAATTTGAGAGATTATAGCATATAAATTCAATGAATTTAATCTTTGTCTTATCTTTTTATTTTATTCAATCTTTGTGGTTTGAACCTAATCCAATTTTTACATGTTTACTCATCCTAGTTACAATTGTAACTACAATAATATTTCCTAGACATAATCGTGTCTACCTTATTAAAATTTCGCTTTCACTTTGTATGAGTTGACTCTCATTGATTCATAAAATGGGTCTTTATTTCATAATTGTTTGATCAATGTCTATTAACAATCAAGAGAGTCATTTCAAGACTTGCACTCCTAGGGAGATTCTCGATTGTCATTTTCAGGAGTTCAAATGCTTGTTACATGCTAGATGAGGCCTTGGGTGATCTAAAGCATTACAAGGATGTTAAAGGACAAGTGTGCAAGCAAGAGAAATGAGTTATTTGTCTATAACAACAAACTCATTGGTTTCCACATATGATGAAAACATGACTACCATGGTAAATTATTCATGATCACGGCATTTTCAATTTTTTCTCTCTACTACAAATGGTAAAAACATCACTATTAGGACAAGGAGTGGAGTTTCAAGGGTTTAATCAATTATTTTCATCTTCTAAGCATGGGAAATCATCTTTCGATGCCACTAAAGGCTTAAAAAGGCTATGTAAAACTATTCTACAACTTGTGGAAGGGTTCACTCTCTTGGTAATCCTTAGGCTACATTCATTGTGCAATGGTTGTGATGCAATCATGACCAAGGGGTCTTACGAGATCACCCAATCATGTAGCCAAAACACACACAACTCACAAATAATGTATTCACAACAAAACTCAAAAGACTTTATACATGTGCAAGAATACATTTTGGTTACAATGTCCTTAATGGCCTTGGCTCTCAATCCTTACAACTTAATGGACATCAACATAGCAATCTTTCTCCAGCTTCTATTGATTTGTCTAACCCTAACCCTCTTAACATTGCAGAAGATTCTCCCAAAAGCCTCCTTCCAAATGAGATCAGAATCCATATTTATAGCAAATGAAATATGGAAGAGGCGGCCACCCCACGTTTAGGCATGATGGGACACGTGGCAATCGATTATTGGCCCTTAGGATTTGTGTATCGGTCATTGTAATCGTTAATTTGGCATTTTCCAGCATTCTTGACATGATTGTGGAAATCTAAGGGGTATGTGGATATATCCACAGAGCACAAAAATTTCATCATTATTCTTTTCACAAAGAAACCATGGCCATCAAGATGCTTCAAGAACTCGAGGGGGTTCTGAATGCCTTATCAACACTTAGAAAACCTGTCTTCCTTGACCATGTGGGAAAACCAAGTTCATATGGACATTGTAGGAATTTGAGGGTCATCGAGATGTATCTTGTTGATTTGTGAAGTTTCACATTAGTCCAACCACCTTCAATTATGCAGGGAAGTTGGGGTCATTGAGACTTAGTAAAATTTCAAGGGGCATGTAGATGACATCCACATGATGGTAGAAGTTCCATAATGACATGTTGTGTGAGGAATTATGGAACATCAACATCTTGTGGAGATTCAAGTGGTATTGGGATGAATCTGACATCAAGGAAAAGTTCCACCTTCAGTGGCCTTGCAGGAAAACAAGGGATATCAAATTTTGTGAGAAAACGAGAGATAATCAAATGAGATTCGGATGCAAGTTAAAGTTATGCAAGGCCTTAGAAGATAATTCTTAGGTAGAAATTCAATGCCCAAAAGGTCATGTGGGGATTTAGAGGGGATCCAGACAGGGCGATAAGTTTTGTAAAGTTTGGATGTAGGCTAAAACTCTACAACTCCATAACTTGCTCCATTTTTATCAAATAGTCTCCAAACTTGAAATGTGGACACACTTTTGGCTCTTCTTCAAGGTGAAGTCATTAATTGGTCATGAATAGATCAGCAACTCCTATAAGCAAAAATAATAGCAACAAAAAACAAGAAAACTCTTTTTTATTGTGAAACATAGAAAAATAGGTTCACCATCAACAAGGTATCAATGATGAACCTAATTTTCATTGGGTGGGTGTTTCATTCAATTATGAGGGCCAAGACATGTAAATAACAATTAGAAACTAACCCTAACTATTATAGCAATTATAAGGGGAGTTTTGAGAGCTTGAAATGATGTGTACCTTGTAGAAAACTTGTTGTTTTTAGGCCACAGAGGACTCATTGGCCTTTAGTGGTGAATGGGTCCTTGTTAGGGTTCCAGAAACTAACTTATGATTTTTATTATTCTCATTCTACACTCCTAGATCCCAGGTTTTCACTGTTTCAAGCCCTATTGAGTACTCATTCGCCTTTAGTGGCGAATGGGTCCTTTTAGGGTTTCAGAAATTTACTTATGGGTTTTGTTCCTTGATTCCTATACTCTTAGATCCTCGGTCTTCAACTCTCGAAATCCTGTAACAATTTTTGTAGCTTCCTTTCTTTGTTCTTGCACTATGAATGACAATCTTGCAACTTGACAACTTTGACAATTTTGCTTCAATCTTCTTCTCCACTTGATCTTCAACTTGTAAATCTGCAAACACATATTCAAGGAGAGAAAAACTTGTTGATTGTTGGTGAATAGGGGTTTGCCTTGGTCAAACCCCTTTTAGGTAATTATTTACCAAATGATGAAATAATGAAATTGAAGCATGAAACATGAAGTATGTAATGATGATACCTTAGGAGATGTCTTGGAATGTAAATCTGCAAACTAACATGAAGTGGCCATGAAGAGTGTAGATCTTGATCTCAAATTAGATGTAAAATAATGCTTGCAAATGGATCTTCAATGCTACATCAACAACATTAGCTCCACAACATGCTTGATGCATTATGCCTTTGACATGATGATATGATCTTGAATTGTTGCAATAAAATCTTGATAATCTGCCCTTAAATGTCTTCTTAAATTCTCTAAAGTGCTCTTTTGAACTCTTAGGATGCTTGCATAGTGATTCTTAGGTGAAACTATGTGAATTAAGCCCATATTTATACTAAATTTAGAGATTAACCCCAAAATTCAAATAATTCAAGCCAACATCAGATCTAGGAATTAAAATTATTAAAATCCCACAGAATTAAATTCAAAAAGGGGGGTCCTGTCAAGGGACGACCCATTCGCCACTAAAGGTGAATGGGTCCTAGCACAACTTTCTTTGAACAAGCTTCAGGGAGGTGAAATAACATCAAAAAACCATTTCAAATATGCATAGAAAGGGGTGTCCTATGTGGAGAAGGCTCATTTGCTAGTAAAGGCGAATGAGTCCTAGCAGCATTTTTTAGGATACCACTTTTTCCAAATTAAATGTCATGCAATTCATTATTGGGTGTCAAGATAGATCCTTGAAAAGAGGGCTTGAATTTGAATTAAAGGGGCCAATTAGGCTTAATTAATTAATGAAACCCTAGATAAGTGTGAAAGTGTAATACAACACTTTACAACACCCTAAATAAGGTACAATTTAAGTATATTTTATTAAAAAGGGCCCTAGATTCAATGTGAATGTGTACAACACATTACAACATTAAATCAAGGTATTATTAAGTTAATTTTTAGGTTAATTATATGTCAATTATTCCCAAATTAAGTAAGGAAAAGGGATAATTTTTCCATTACTGTAGATTGATGAGGATTGCAAGTGAACTCAAATGCTCCTACATTAGACACGTCAAGTAAGAATTTTGTAAGCATAACTCATAAAATAGAGTTGGGTGGTAGGACCACCCTTCTAGGTTTCAAACAACTTGTAGAAAACTCCATCACTATACAGATGCATTGAAAACTTTCTTCCTTCACTTCTTCCATCATTTGGCTAGGACGAGTGACATCCTCCTCCATTGATTTGTTCATAATACCTCCTTCCTCTTGTGGACCCATGTCCACCATAGCTTGACCTCCTCCACTAAAGGTTTCCAAGAACCTCCTCTGCACTCTCCATCTTATATGTATATATCTCTCCAACATCCTTTGTTGCACCATCCTTTGTCTACTTGTCCTCTAATTCACCTTGATGTACAACCATCCTCTTTGTACTTTGTTGTTTTGCACTCTCCATCATCTTTATTCCTCCAAAGGACATTCCACAACTTCTACTACATATTCATATTTCTTCTCCTCTACCTCTATTGCAACAACACCCTCAACTACAACTTATTTCTTCTCTTTTTCCATGCCTTCACTCAAACATTCCTTTGCTACAACCCCACCCACCACACTCTCCATGCATTCAACAATACATGTTAAAAAAAATTCACCTTTTGTTGCAACCTTTCCCTCTTTTTCGACACACACAAGTTCATCAACAACCAAACCTGTGTCCTCTTCTTTCCTCTTCTCCATTGTCGCTCTAATTTCCCTCAAACCTTTCAACATATTACTCATATCACTAATCCCATCCTTATATATCCTCTCTCTCCTAACAACAAAACTTGTGCTTTTCCTCTTCGCCGTCTTCAACCTCTCACACAACCTATTCTCTACCCAACAATGTTTTTGGAAGACACACCTTTATCTATGCACCTTCTACCATGCCTCAACCTTTGATGTAGGACAATCTACTATTTCACTCTACTCTACAATTACAAGACTCCTACAACAAACTCACACACACTCACCTATCCTCTACCCAATAAGAACCTTGGAAGATGCACCTCTTCACTTCCTCTATCCATTTTCACTATGGAGGATGCCCTTGCACCTTCTACCCCTAACCCTAACCCTCTTATGTTGGAGGACAACAAACACACTTTCATCCCTCAAACTTTATCAACACACTCATCTCCATGCGCACAACCTCAACTAGCAACATATTACTCCTCAACACACCCCAATGAGTGAACTAGGCTATAATACCATATGATGTAATCATGACCAAGGGGTCTTACTAGATTACCCAGTCATGTAGCCAAAGCACACACCTCTCACAAATAATACATTCACAACAAAACACAAAATACTTTATTCATGTGTAGGAATACATTTTTGTTATAATGCCTTCAATAGTCTTGGCTCTCAAGCCTTACAACTTCATAGACATCAATATAACAAGATTTCTCCAGCTTTTGTTGATTTGTCTAACCCTAACCCTCTTAACACAATGGAATCTTCTCCCAAAAGCCTCCCCAAAAATCCTCCATTAAAATGAGGTCAAAATCTATATTTATAGCACATGAAATGTGAAAGAGGTGACCACCCCACATCTAGGAATGATGGGACATGTGGTAGTCTATTATTGGCCCTTAGGATTTGCATGCACTTGTCATTATAATTATTTCTTTCATATTTTCCAACATTCTTGGCATGATTACATAAATCTAAGGGGTATGTGGATGTATCCACATCACACAAAAAAGTTTCATCATTCTTCTTTTCTTGAAGAAACCATGGCCATGCATGATGGTATTTTTTTTCCTACAATGGGCTCCATTACTTTGTTAGTACAAGTTAGACCCAAGTCAATGGAAATCATTTTTTTTGTTATCCTTGAATTCAATTTATTCAAAGTGAAGTTACACATTCCATGACTAACTTCCATGAATGAAATCACTTCATTAGTACACAAATTCTTAAAATTCCCTCATAATGCTACAATGCATACTATCCAACATACTAGATATAAATGACTTGTATCTCATGATAAATTCTCTCTTGATGATTTTTGGCCTTCTCCTTTGGGAATTCCACAACCTCGTGGAGATTTATTATTTAAAGCTTATTTAAAATTCAAAGCAAGTTATTTAGTGTCCTCTTATTTCACAATTCCTTCTTCTCAGGTGTTTGCTTCCCCTTCAATTTCCCAATAATAGAAACACTCATCTCTCCAAATGCCTACCCCTGTGGTGGCTCAAGATAAACATTGGGGAAACCTCCCATCCCCCCTAAGGTTTCCCAACCTTCAATGGCTCCTCTTGTTCCCCTAAATGTCATTTTTGGAAATCAGGGAAAGACACCTATGTTGGGTAAATCTTCCCCTCAAATTTCCTATCCTCCTATGGCTCTCACTATTTCTTGACCTACTCCTCCTTTAGGGAAATGACAACATCCAAATGGATAAAAATATTCCTGTGCACCCCCCACTACTCATCATCCAATGGTTCCTTCTATTCCCCCAACTACCCTTGTAATAGAAAGAGGAAAGACATCAATGACACATGATATACAGTGTGTGTAAGGAAAGCAGAGGTGCGGAAACAACTTTCCTAACGTCAAAACCACAGGGGAGTAAGTAGACAGTACTTTTAATTTTCAAATTACAATCTAATTGAGACACATATGAAAGATTTACAGAAACGGAGCAAATACACAAAGACAAATCAAACAACAGATTTTACGTGGGAAACCCTTACGGGAAAAAACCCACCACACCAAGCTGACTCTCTTTGTATTTCAATAACAAAATATTACATACAATCAGAAAGACAACTTTCTAGTGTTCAGTTCTCAGTAGCTTATTCTCACTGTTCAGACTCTCTCAGAAAAGCTCTCATACAATTCGATAAACTCATCACATCTATTCATAACTGTAGACCCTAAATCTGCATTTTGCTCAAAAACAAACAAGCATGAGTATTGTTAGTTAAATCAAGCAAATTAGATATAGAATCCATATGAAATATTGAATCACGCTTCATAATGCAATCCAAACAACAAAATATCAACTAAACTAAGTGAAAGCACAAGGAAGCAAGGATCCAACTCTATCTCATATTGGATTGGTGTCACATGTGCTAGTGACCCTTTCCCAATCCTTGATTGATAAGCTTAGATGATGATGATGCAATAGAAATGATGAGCAAAATTAGTTCTCAAGGAGAGTAACTTTGCATATGCTTTTTGGATGAAATTGTGGAGGTTGTGAAGGGTTTGATAAGAGATGAAGCCTCTATTTTATAGATTATCAAGTTGAAAGAATGCATATGAGAGAGCAATGTGGGATCAAAAACAAGCCAATGAGTTGAGGACACTTGTCATCATGTGATAGGCCAATGGTTGTGCAAGATTTGGGAAGAGTGCCCATGAGAGGGAAAATTTGAATTCAAATTTTCCAATAAATGTTGAGTTTGACTTTGGAAGGGAACATGTAAGAGGCATGTAAGACCTCATAAATGCTCTGTTGGGTGTACATGTCCACTTGGGGGGAGATTCAAAATTGGAGAATATTCTCCCTTTATGCCAAGCTAAAAATAAAGATTTTGATAAATCAAGTAAATGCAATTTCATGTGCAAGTGGCCAAATCTAGAGAATGCAAGTGGGTGAATATTTAATCAGGGTTAGATTAAATAGATGATGATTATGCTGATTTAATGCTGATTAGATGATTTTGACTTTTAAGACTTAAATATTTGTTTTATTTAAATCAGAAAAGGATGGAAGATGCATGTTTGAGATTTTAATTAAATAAAGCTTGATTTATTTAATTAAACTATGATTGAGCTTTTGATGATAAGAACCTGATTTACTAGGTGAATGGATGTGATGCATTTGATTTATTTATTGAGCGGATGAATATGCATAATGCAAATTGATTGCGAACACATTTTGCCCCTCTTGAAGCAATGTAATTTGCTATGCTTGGTTCAAAGAATAAACTTGTCACATCAAATCAAAAAAAATTCTCGGGATTTTTCTGATGCCCCACAGTAAAGAAGTACACTAGTACATTGCCCCTAGGATCGAGCTTAAAAGATTGATTTGAGGGTCGATCTCAAGAATAAAGAGGTTCAAAATGGGTGGTTATGGACTATGATGCAATGAGATGATTTTAAGATGCTTAGAATAACAAATCTATATTATCCTAAACAACTTAAATGGGATGATATGATATGAGATGGATGAGATTGATGATGAATGATGTGATATGTCAGATTATGTAAATGGATGATTTTATGTAGATGCTTAGACTAATGTGATCTATATTATGATGATGATGCAAATGCAATGCATGTGAAATGATCGATGTTTCCTATTATGTATGATATGAATGATATGTGATATGGCCGATAGTTTTGGATGTAGGATGGATGTACGATGGATGCAGTGATGATGGATGCATTGGTGATGTTATGTTAGTAATTCGAATGAGATGATGACAAGAGGATCCAACAAGTCCATGATTGGTCGAGACTTTATTAGGGATGATGATGATAGATGATGATGATGATAAATGATGATGATAGATGATGATGATGATAAAATGATGATGATGATGATGATGATTTGTTTATCAAGGATTAGGATTTCTAAAGGTCACTTTACTTTATGTTTGATTACACTTCAAGCACGATGCATCAAGGTATGAAGGACCAGATGATGCTTTGTAATTTCTAGTGTGATGGACTTTGACTGACAAATAGATAGGAGTATTCTTGTTCACACTTGACATACTCAAAACCTTGCTAGGATGCACTTTAGAAGCTCTAAAATCTCATACCAAAACACTAAAGGTATAACCAATCAATGCAATAGTCAACAAGGTGTCCAAAACATACTCTATACATATCTAATAAAGAAAGTATTCACCAAGTTATTTTACAAGAATGTCCAACAAGCACAATAGACAAAAGGATAATGATTGTTGCCCCATTCCTATCTCTCTAAATCTTTCGTTTGGATATCATTGAGAGGTCCTTGGACTAAGCGAATAAGATAAGTCACAAGAAAAAGACCAAGTAAATAAACGGACTAATGCTCTTCAATACCGCTAACGGAAAAGGATGTGTTTTCTAAGGATGATAAGCGAAACTTATTGCCAAAAGATAATGCCCATTGTAGGAAGGATTCATCCTAGGACATGTTAGTGGATGGCGGCACATCATTTCGTTTATCAGGGATGATTGATATGGGACAAATTCAGATGATGGTGTTACCGATACAAAGAGATGACCAATTTGTTTACTCACTGTCCTAGACTTAAGACTTGATGCTTTTGAGTTCTACTTTTATCCCGCTAGACTTGTTTCTAAATGTTTCACGAAAGGTTGATGATGACGATCAATTTATTATGAATGGTTTTATTCTTGAGTGCAAGCGAGATGGTAGGATGGATTTTTCAAATGTTAGATGTTTTGATGTTTTGCAATGTTTTGAAATTTGTTTTTGAGTATTTTTCAAGGTTTACAAAATGTTTGATTTTTGATTTTTCAAATGTTTTTGGATTTTGATGTTTTTTGAATGTTTTTGCATTTTGATGTTTTTCGAATGTTTTTGGATTTTGATGTCTTTTGAATGTTTTTGGATTTTGATGTTTTTTGAATGTTTTTGGATTTTGATGTCTTTTGAATGTTTTTGGATTTTGATGTCTCGGGGGCTGATCAGAGATTAGCCTTGCCTACGTTTAAGCTCAGAGACGATGTAGTTCGGATTTCAATGTTTTTGATGTTTTCTGCTTTTTGAGTGTTTTTTGGATTTTTGATATGTTTTGGATGTTTTTGGATTTTTCGCATGATTTTGACGATTTGGATATGGATATGTGTGACGATATCAGTGCTCTATTTGGGATTTTTGTTGAAGACCAAGCTAAGATTGATTGATCGGATCAATGAATTGATGATGATGATAACATTGTTGAGGATACACAACAATGCAAGGATTTGATTGATCAAGATTGATGATGATAACATTGTTGAGGATACACGACAATGTGAGGATAGTGTTAAGCAACACAAGGATTGGGATGGGTATCCCAAGATGATGGATTGATTGGATTTGATTGATCAGGATTGATGAAGCTTGATTTGGAACAAAAGTTGTTTGAATGATTTGATGTGATGTTTGATGGGTGCATTAGATGTGACTGATAGTGATTATTTGGATTGATGCTCGATGTTCAATGAAACTTGATAAGGAACATGTTCTCGTCAAAATGTGCCATGGGCTAGTGATCTAGATTTTTGGTCACAAATGCTTTGACCAATTTTATTTCATGTTTTCCAATGTTCGGATCGCCACATAAGTCGGAGGACATAGACCAAGATTTATTCTCGAAGCAAGATGTACATATCTGCCCCCAATGTCTAGCAATGTATGGAATGTAATGGATGGATGCTCGGATAAGTGTATGGATGGATGGATATGGATTAGATTACGATAAGATAAGGTGCTTGGATAAAGAATACTCATTTGGATAATGCTTCATGGCTCAGATAATGCTGCATAGGATGGGATCAATGAAAACAGCCCATGTCAAGATGCTTACCGTAAGCAAGCATAAAGTGTGCTCCAAAATTTCATCAAGATCAAGATAACTAGGATGATGAATGCAGATGGATGCAAATGGATTGGATCAATGGTTTATGGATGAATGGATTTATTATGGATAAGATGGATGGAATGCTCGATTTGTTACGGATGGGGTGAGATGCTTTCACCTGAAGTGGCGCACGTAGATGCTCGATTCTACTCATGACGCCTGTTTGCCAGGTTTTCGTCATGGTCTTGCCCAAAGTGCCACCCATGCGGTTTTCACTAGAGGACGATTTTTATCTTTACTATTTTCAATCCTTTTTTCTAATTTTTTTTGGATTTTTTTGCTTTTTTGCTTTTTTTGCTTTTTTCTGAAAGATTCATGCTGAACCACCTGGTGGTGTTGACGTAGATGTTCCTGTCATAATGTGCCATCGATATCCTGCTTGAAGGAGTTGCTTTGCTAAGATACATGCACTTGAATGGAACTTTTGGGATTCTCGATCCACTTCATTGATACCGGAGTTGACTTTGTCTTTGTGCGCACATCACGATAGATTGCCTTCAGAATCCTTATGATGAAGGGTCGTTGCCAATACATGGTCAATGTGAGAATTGGATATCATGCGTGGAGGCATGGATGGAGTGTGTTTAGGGATAAAAGATGGATCGGTTGACAGTTTGGAACCTTTGACTCTCCAAACTTGGGAAGTTGAGCAATGATGGGTGGATACGGAAGTGTGCATGGAATTAGGACCAACTGCTTGATACACTTTGTACATTGCTTGAAAAGCTTTCTTTTGCTTTTGCAGACATTCTTGATGGATACTTTTCCCTCTTTTATTTTTCCCCATAGTTTCTTTGACTGATGGAGTTTGATAGGGATGATCTTTCTTTGTATTCTTTGGTATCCATATGTATTTGATTTGTCCATTATGATTCTCAGCTTCTCTTGATTTGATAACATTCTTTGTGCTTTGATTCAGATCTTTCTTTTGACGTTGGTCCCAATTCATGGATGGGGTGATGGGTGGATGAAGATTCGTGACGTGACTGGTTGTAGTATTGACACTAATTTCATCACAAGGACTCTTCGTGCCCCCTATGTTGATGTTTGCTTGAGATGAAGTTGCCCCCAATATGGTAGAAGTACCTTCATGCTTTGATTTCGCTTGTTTTGAGAGCTTTTGTTTAGAATGAATTCTCTGATACATGACCACTGTAGGTGACGTTATTTCCATTTGCTGCTCTGCTAACTCTAGAATATCCTGTTCTATTTGACTTGTCTCCTTGAGCGGACAATGCTGGATATTCATATTCATGATGTCCTTAGTTTCAGTTTGGGACATATCTGATCTTGATGTTGATAACTCTGTTTGATTGTAGGAGTTAAGAATCTGCTCTTTTTGTGTGACAAAATCTTGTTCTAGATGAAGATCATCTGCATGTCCATCTGTAGAAAGCATCTCATGGGTAGATGGAGGAGTATGTGCTACATGGATATGATCATCGTGCATAGATAGGAGAGTGTCCATTAAACTATTGTAGTATCTTGAAGATACAAATTCTTGATCTTGAATGTTTTCAGAATTGCTTTTGGCATGCTTTGGATCAAGTTCTTGACATGGGTCAGTTTCAAAGGATGGACTGCTTACAAATGGTTCTTGGATATTTTCATCATGCTTGGGAAGTGGCTTAATATCTTCGTGATCTTTGAGTAGACTTGGATTAGGTGTTGAGTTGAAGATTCCTTCAATATCGGCAATCATGAGGTCGAAGGATGTCAATATGTCTTGGAAAGGACCATTGCTAGACCTTGGTGAAATATTTTGATCATGCTTTGGCATAAATTCTTGAGATATGTCCTCTATCTCATTAGGTGATGTAGATACATTTTCAACATGATCACTGGTCGATGCCTTGTTGGATGAAGCAAAAATATCTTTATTGATGGATAGATCTTGAACATTGTTTTCAACAATTGCAGTAGAGAGATTTCTAAGGTCTTCAACCATAGGGTCAAATGATGTTGACATTTGTGGAATTGGATCATTGTTGGGTATTGTTGGGGGATTTTGATCATGATTGAGAAGTGACTCTTGACATATGTTCATTTGATCATTGGATGGAATAGACACAACTTCAAGGTATTCAATGATGGAGTGATCTTGATCTTTGTTCTCAACAGTTGTCATCTTTTGTGTTTGTGCTCGTGTTAGTTGGGTATCTTGAGAGGCTTGGGCAGCTTGAGAGGATTTTTTCACTTGTCGAGCTCGTCGTGCTTGTTGCTTGGATAGATATTGTTGGATGGCCTTTTGGTAGGCCTGGTGAGCTTTTAACACAATGTCATATTGTCTTGCCACATTTGGTTTTGGTGGTAGTGGTGGCAAATTTGGAATCGTGTTGGATGCGATGACAGGTGGTTGAGATATGATGGGTGTGATGGGGGTGGATGAGATTGGTGGAAATGATGTCTCCACTATGGTACTCACATCAAAATCCGAAGGAAATTTGGCCCCTTGTTTTGCTAGTTCAAGCATGTACAACGAAGGGTTGAGTCTCATCATGACATTGATCATTCAATGATTATCTGGATTTTGGAGCATTTCTATCATTTCCTCGCGAGACATTCCAAAAGTAGGGTCGTCTCCTTGGTTTTCTCCTTGCGGATTTTGCGATGATGAGAGGGTCAATGGATTGATTGATTCTTCTGGATTCATTTCTGCATTGGTTTGTTTAAGATTGCTTGAAGCGAGTGTTTCTTTGTTGGCTTCCATACTCTTCTTGTATTGAGATCTAGTTTGGACCATAAAACAAGGATCGAGAATGTGGGAGATGAAATCTCTTGATTCTTTGGATTAATCTCTATTTTATGTCCCAAAATGAAAGTTTTTTAGGATGCTTTTAGGATCAAATGTGATGATGATATGATGGTGATGTTTAAAGATGGATGTTATGGATGTTTTTGTCTTTTGATAAATCTTGAATGAAATGCTAGGACTTTGGATTTTTGATTGGTTTGATTTTTTGGATTTTGAGATTTTGTCCTTGATCTTGATTTGGATTTTGATTTTGATTTTGAAAAAAAAGACCCTAAGATGTTTGATAATGATCTAAAGGATAGTTGTGTTCAAAGGATGATGATTTGGATATGTGTGAGAGGAAAAGGATGCATCTACCCACACCTACCCAAATAAGAGATGATTGTTTCCACTAAGTATATGGAGAAGGTTAATCTACATACTAAGCTAGACAAGATGATTTGGATGAGAGCTTTGACTAAGGATATGCAAAAAGGATGCAATTACACATTCCTAGCCAAAGGTGTTTTGGTAGAAATGTTTTCAGGACTTGAGTCTCAATGATTTTAGTGTTTGCTTGATTTTTTGTCAAGCAAAGCCTACAGCACTTCAAAGGATGATTTCAAGTTTTCAAAGATGATTTGTGAGATGGATTTGATGTTTTGAAAGATGGATGAAAGAGGTTTGATTTTTTTTGATCCTTAGGTGAACCTAAAAAGATACTTTGTGTTTTCCTAGACCTAGGTATTGAAGAGCATGCATATGCTTCCTAAAGACCTTTGTAACCAAGAAATGATTTGAACATTTTGGATTTCCAATCAATGATTTGTGCTTTTTGG
This sequence comes from Sequoia sempervirens, assembly GCA_007258455.2. NCBI lineage: Eukaryota > Viridiplantae > Streptophyta > Pinopsida > Cupressales > Cupressaceae > Sequoia > Sequoia sempervirens. The sequence continues at coordinate 90,191 of VDFB02071554.1, read as the reverse complement.
GATTTGGAGTCTTCAACACACATGAAAGTTCATTTTGCTTAGCTTTGCTTAATGGATTTATTTTACCAAAAACACTCTCTTTGATTAAGGTTTCAAACTAAGATGTCCAATGTCTTAATTTCTTTAAACCCCACAAGATATTTTATGTGGAAATTCAATGAACTTAAGGCAAGGGTTTTCCTATTGTTTTACTCAAGAAGACAAATTGAGATATAATCCAATGCTTAGGAACCTCTACGAACGTGAATCCGTAGGGAAAGCAGTAACATATGGATTGAGTCAATGATATTTGTCCTCAAGAGGTTTTGAAATTTTGAGAATCATGTTGAATGTTTGTTTGCAAAATGTTTTTCCAAATACAACAACATGTTTTTCAAACAAAAGAATAATTACAAACCCTATGGATGTGGCAAGAATATATTTGTTACGTTTACTGACAGAATCGGCTCGCTTCTCTCCATGAGATGGTTAGATGAATTGACCCAGCTGGCTCCCCTCCGCGACTCGTGCGTCAATCCAGGGCAGCCAAGCATCAACACCAGCAAAACTCCATGGCATGCTTTCCATCTCTACTAGAGAGCCGAAGTAAGAGTGTGGGGTGGCTTGAGAATGGCCAGATTCTTGCACCAACAAACAGATTAAGGATTTTGGAAAATTCTAGCACATAGGTTCTAGTAAGGACTTTCCGTTCGTAGGAGTTGACCCAACGTGGCAAGAGTCCCCTTTCGGATCCATCTTGTCGGAGCCAACCGCGTGATTATGGTGTTTAACCAAAATCCTCATTTATATCCCAATTTGGAAATACTCTTGGCTTTAGAGAGTGTTACGGTTGAGTGCGTTCCAACAGGTGAGTACTTTTCCCAAAGCTGAGGCCCTCTAAGATCACAGCAAAAACAAGCAAAGACCTGTCCAAGTAACTTCAGTGATCTTTGATGGCACAAAGAAAGAGAATGTCTGTGAAAATGCCCCTACTCACACTCTCACAAGATGTTCAATTTTTAAGCCCAAATCAAAGTGTTTCAAGGCAATAAAATGTATTTTGAGTGTTTCTCTTGCACCCTAGATCGCACGAAGCACAAGGGGAGAGGATACGCACTCAAAAGACAAAATCACACAAATCAAGCACTTGTTCATTTTATACCCTTCAAAGCAATTGTGAGTTCATTTTAAGCACCAAAATGAAGTATGAAGATTGCTTGTCCAATTTTTAACCCAAAACAAAATCTAGTGAGTTTGTCCTAAGATTCATTTTAAGCCCTTTGCAATGAAAATCAAATTGTTCATTTTAGACCCAAATGAAAATTAGTATTCTAAAACGAAATAATAAACAACTTCATGAAGTAGTGTTGATCAAACACTTAAAGTGTTAAAAAACACATTGTGTTTTCAAAAAAAAATCCTCCTCCTTTCATTTTCGTTTGCTAGCCTCCTCCTTGTTGATTTTTCACTTTCGCTTTTCCTTTTTGCCTTCGTTGTTCGTTTGTACCTATTCAAAGAAAAAGATAATCGTGTGATGATCATTATTAAATTAAAATCATTTTAATCATCAACTTCAAACAATGAAACATTAATGATTTCAATCCAATAAAATGAAGCTTTTAATTAGAGTCCCAATTTGCGATTAGATAAAGATTTACAACACTTATAAGCAAGATTTCAACTCCCCTTCACTTAGCCTTTCAAAACATTCACCCCATATGCTTCTCTTTGCAGAAAAATATTGTTTAATTAATTCAAAGGTAGACCCCGAACATAGAATTACTCTACCAAAGAATCTAAGATGAGCTTTGTTGTCCTAGAATTCCATAGCAAAGAGTCCTAGATGCTAACGCAAAGCAGTCATAAATGGTTCTAAATCTCTGCTAAAGTGTGACTGCCCTTAAACTCCAAAGTAGGGTGCGCCTAATGGAATGACTAAGAATCTTGAACATAAAGGATGACACAGCACAACATGGGAATGATTAAAAAGGACAGCACAACATTCAAAGCTTCATATCAATAGTAATACTCCTTGTTTGAGCCATTCTATCAAAGTAGTTTCACAAAACATATGGCAGAGGGTTGAATGTAGTAGTTGGAGTTTTGTTAGACTTCAGCATTTTGAAAACATAAAGATGAAATCAGATTGCTCTTAAAAGCATGAAAGCACAGAATGGAAGTAATGGTCAAATTTATACCAGCAATGAAAATGGAAGTAATGATCAAATTTCGACCAGCAATGAAAGCAACGACCAAAATAACTTTGATAAACAACACCAATAAATGCGAATGTTTTCTTGGTTTCAATAAAGATCATGCAAATCAAATCAAAAGCAAAGGCCTCAAGAAATATTTATAACTTCCTCTTAGAAGCGCGCACAAAGGAAACCAAAATGGCGCATAATAAAAGCAGGATTTTTGTTTGAAACGCATCAGCACAGTAAAGCAAGCAAACTATTGACAGTGAGATGTGAAGGCATAGATAGGGCGTGCGAACTGTCTTTTGGAGAAATGTGAAAGCATAGGCAAGGCGTGCGAACTGTCTTACAGAATTTTTCAGAGAAAATGACAGTAATTGAGGGGTACGCATAAAATGTGTTCATAAAAAAGGCTATAGCAATTTTCAAGCAAATGTAATTCACAGATGCAAAGCCGTAATCTCTTTAGAAATATGTCACATCCTCCTTTCAGAAGGATTATACGCCATCATTGTTAGTGACTACAAGTGAAGGGTGGGCGCCAAATCTAATGTATTTAATGAATAGTCAAATGAAAATAATACACAGAAGATAAAGATACAAATCCTCGTAACACCAATCTGCAATGAAAGAAACTGATATGAAGTCATAAAGATGGAAATATTCTGAATGATCAGCCACCGCGCCAAGCATCATGATGGCTTGTTCACATCACAACAATAAATGACCTTCCTATTTTTAAGCAAGTATGGTGTTTGCTGGCAATAGACTACACCCTGATTCACCGTTTTCAAATCTCCTTCTCTGTTATAAAAGTCAATGCAGTGCGCAGTATGTTAACACAAGCAGTTTACAAAAAGCGACACTACCATAAATGAGCCCCTCCGTGGTGATGTTGGTTAGCAAAATGGAATGATTACAATGCACCGACGATGATATGATGTCAGATAAAAGATAGATTCACTTCCAGTAGATCTAAAGAAGGCGTACTAAATTGCAACTTTCAAACAAATGCGTTTGGTAGGTGTAAAACTGAATTCTTTAATGCCTGCGCAAAGATTTATTGAAAGATGTTTAAGAAATATCTTGTGATCACATGAAAGGAAATCATTGTAGTGTGGGCGTAATTCACAGATTTGAAATGCAACAAAATGCTTTCAAACAACATGCCTTCGGCTAATAACAAACAAGTATTTGTTAAAAACTTGCAAGTAAATGTACTTGGCAGATCAGATAGTATTTAAAAGCTTTTGTCCAACACTATGCTAACATATGATATGCTCTTGTAACGAAAAAGTAGCTCAAGGTTTTCTATCATACTTTGAAAATACTGCCAAACTTTCATACATTCAAATTAACTGACATTTATGGCGCTGGACATATTACAGGAAACGTCTATTCTATCAAATATCAGCAAGATAGCAATTTAATCAAATATCAATAAGGCAATCAATGCCTTTACAAACCTGCCCCTCCTCTTGTTACATTCATGCCAAGCAATTTTATCACTAGCACTATAGACTATGCGTGTAAAAGCTAGCAGCAATCAATATTTTAATAGACATGAAATCACACTGTGCAAAATTGTCCTCATTTTGGAAAAAGAGTTAGCAAATGTAAGAGTAGAATTCCAAAAAAAAATTTAGAATGGGTGCAAAGGTCAGTGGCAAAGAAGAAGGTGTAGGAAAATTTCATGCAAATGCACTTCCAAATCTCACAACATTTACCGATGCCTTCACTGCCTATACCATTAAATGAATGGCAATAAGTGGCAAGAAGATCTTACGAGCCTCCTGTATTTTCTTTTAAATCACAACAATCTGTATCCCATTAGCTTTCAAATCACACCAAATACATTTTAAAATAGAATATGCAAATCATTGTATCGTTAGCTTTCAACAAATCTCAAAACAAAATGCTTGAAATATTGGCTTGCCCTCCCTCTAGCGCCATTTTGTAGACCCTAAATCTGCATTTTGCTCAAAAACAAACAAGCATGAGTATTGTTAGTTAAATCAAGCAAATCAGATATAGAATCCATATGAAATATTGAATCATGCTTCATAATGCAATCCAAACAACAAAATATCAACTAAACTAAGTGAAAGCACAAGGAAGCAAGGATCCAACTCTATCTCATATTGGATTGGTGTCACATGTGCTAGTGACCCTTTCCCAATCCTTGATTGATAAGCTTAGATGATGATGATGCAATAGAAATGATGAGCAAAATTAGTTCTCAAGGAGAGTAACTTTTCATATGCTTTTTAGATGAAATTGTGGAGGTTGTGAAGGGTTTGATAAGAGATGAAGCCTCTATTTTATAGATTATCAAGTTGAAAGAATGCATATGAGAGAGCAATGTGGGATCAAAAACAAGCCAATGAGTTGAGGACACTTGTCATCATGTGATAGGCCAATGGTTGTGCAAGATTTGGGAAGAGTGCCCATGAGAGGGAAAATTTGAATTCAAATTTTCCAATAAATGTTGAGTTTGACTTTGGAAGGAGACATGTAAGAGGCATGTAAGACCTCATAAATGCTCTGTTGGGTGTACATGTCCACTTGGGGGGAGATTCAAAATTGGAGAATATTCTCCCTTTATGCCAAGTTGAAAATAAAGATTTTGATAAATCAATTAAATGCAATTTCATGTGCAAGTGGCCAAATCTAGAGAATGCAAGTGGGTGAGTATTTAATCAGGGTTAGATTAAATAGATGATGATTATGCTGATTTAATGCTGATTAGATGATTTTGACTTTTAAGACTTAAATATTTGTTTTATTTAAATCAGAAAAGGATGGAAGATGCATGTTTGAGATTTTAATTAAATAAAGCTTGATTTATTTAATTAAACTATGATTGAGCTTTTGATTTATTTAAATGATAAGAACCTGATTTACTAGGTGAATGGATGTGATGCATTTGATTTATTTATTGAGCGGATGAATATGCATAATGCAAATTTGACGTGTCTACAATAACAAAATCGATCTAATTTTAAACAATCTCATTTAGATTTTCCAACTGTGCACTCTTACCTGCCATTGCCAACCAAAGACAGTTTCCATTCGAGTCCTAATTTTTCCCTACATGCAGTTTTTCCAGTGATGCAACTGATGCATAAAATCTACTGTCATCATGTTTTAAAACTGCTTCCTGTGATTGGCTCGTGATGCTCCACATAGGATGGTCATACTGGTCAAGAGCATTCAACTTTGTTGGCATATCGATGAGACACTCATAGTGTCTCCCTGATGCCACAAAGTTTCTCTATCGGCATTGCTATAGCTTCCACGAGTCGGCAAGATGCTATAATGACTGTAACAGGTTATACCGAAACCAACAATGTCCAATACGATCCTATCGGCAAGGATTTCCCTTATCGGCGAGACACAAAGCGAATTCATAAGTCTCAGTGAGCAAATAGTCTATTGGCAAGACACTACATCTTCGCTAAGACCTTCTGTCAAAAACTTCAAGTCATGTCGGCGTGAGCCATTCGGCATGACTATCACTCTTCGGTGAGACTCACATCGAAGCAGAACTTCCACCGAATGTCACTTTGTCGCCAAGACTTGTGCCTATCGCTGTGACCTTTCACCGAGCTCCATCATGTCTTACCGAGTCGGCAAGACATAAGCCCTTCGCCAAGATGTTTCTTCGAGCGCCCAAAGATAACCCGAAGACCTCTGTCGGCGTGACTTATGACTTTCGCTAAGACTTCTCAGCGAAGTCTTTCAGTTACTGCAAAGTCACCATGAGGATACACTCTATCAGTAAGACGAGACTTTCGCCATGACGTTTCATCAAGCTTCAAAGTTGGCCTGAAGACATCTGTCGACAAGACTCAAGACTTTCGCCGAGACATCTCCCTGCGACCCGAGAATTACACCGATGAGATCAACTGTCGCCCAGAGTTCTTCCGATCGCCAAAAGATCATGCTGAACTTAGAGAGTCACAGCGATAGTCTCTTCGGCAAGACATGAACCCTGTCATGGCGACATGAACCTATCAGCCAAATTTAGAACAGTTAGTCAGCCAGACATCTATGATGTCACACCGACTTTTCCATCAAGGAGTTTCTTGTCAGTAAGAATTGAGGCACAGATTCCAACAAGCTCCCACTTGAGGAAGATCTTACTGACACCTCCAGAGCAACATAGAATTACTAAGATTCATGGGCCAAGAGGCCCATCGAACTGGCACACCAACTAAACTTGTTTGTGCTCACAGGCTTCGTCAATGCATCTACAACATTCTCCAAAGTATCCACTTTCTCCAAAGAGACCTTCCCATCCTCCACCATATCTCGTACAAAATGATATTGTACATCTATATGTTTCGTTCTAGCATGGAAAGTAGGATTCTTTGCCAAACATATAGCACTCTGGCTATCACAATAGATAGTAATCTTTTCTGCATCAAAGCCAATGTTAGAGCAAAAACATTTTAACCAGATTGCTTCTTTACAAGCATGTGTGGCTGCCATGTATTTTGCCTCTGTAGTAGATAAAGTAACTACAACCTATCGCTTGCTCATCCAACTCACTGCACCACCATTCATTGTGAAAATATATCCACTGGTAGATCTTCTGCTGTCAATGTCCCCTACCCAATTAGAATCCACATAGCCACGAATACTGAGAGTTCTCTATGATTCAATCAAGTTACCATGGTAACACAAAGCATAATCTGAAGTTCCCTTTAGATATCTAAACACTCTCTTCACAGCATCCCAATGTGTTCTTCCTAGATTAGCCATAAAACGACTAAGAACTCCCACTACTTGAGCAATGTCTGGCCTTGTACAGACCATAGCATACATGAGACTGCCAACTGCACTTGCATAAGGCACACTGGTCATGTCCTCCATCTCAGAAGAAGATTTTGGACAATCCTCAATAGATAGCTTCGTTCCCTGTGTAACTGGAACAACTAGCTGCTTGCATTTAGTCATACAAAATCTCTCTAGAATAGTCATGACATATTTACTCTGACTGAGCCAAAGCTTCCTGTTCTTTCTATCCCTGGTTATTTCCATTCCCAGAATGTACCCTGCTGCACCAAGATCTTTCATCTCGAACTTTGCAGACAACTTTTACCACAAAATGCTCTGGCTGGGACATATAAATTTCTTCTTCAAGATCACCATGAAGAAATGTTGTTTTCACATCCATCTGTTCAATCTCTAAATCATATGCTAATGCAAGTGACAAAAGGAATCTAATGGATGCCAGCTTAGCTACAGGAGAAAAGATTTCTCCATAGTCAATTCCCTCTACCTGGGAATAACCTTTTGCAACTAGCCTTGCTTTATATTTTTCTATACTACCATTCAGACCAATTTTCTTTTTGAATATCCATTTGCAGCCTACAAATTTTCTGCCATTAAGCAATGGAACCAAACTCCAGGTGTCATTCTTTTCTAATGATGCCATTTCTTCATTCATGGCTTCCAACCAAGAGTTTGAATCAAACATTTTAAATGCCTCTTTTACAGTCCTAGGTTCATCAGTGCTAGAAATTAAAGCATAGGCACAAGTAGACTCTATTAAAGAAAACCCATACCTTTTAGGTTGCTTTCTTTCACGAGTTGACCTACTCACAGGCTGAGGCTGAGGTGGTTCTTCATCATCTTCAGAACTTTTGGAACTATTCGAGCTCTCCTCAGTGTCAGGTACATTTTGATTTTTCAATTCCTCCTTATCTGGTGTTTGAGGAATTGCTGCTACATCCTTTTCATTTTCTGATTTCTTCTTTGACTACAAATCCAATGTAGAAGGTTTCAGCTCATGAAAGATAACGCTTCTGTTGTGCAAAACCTTCTCAGTATCAGGGTTCCAAAGCTTGTATCCTTTTATTCCAGTGATGTAGCCAATAAAGATACACTTCATAGCTTTATTTTCCAACTTAGATCTTTTTTCAAATGGCACATATGCATATGCCTCATAGCCAAAGACACGAATATGTCTCAGAGAGGGCTTCTTTCTAGACCATGCTTCCAAAGGCGTCTTCTCAACAAGAGAAAAGTTCAAAGAGCGATTTACCAAGTAACATGTTGTAGAGACTGCTTCAGCCCAGAACTTCTCCTCCAAGCCAACACTGCTCAGCATACTTCGTGCTCTTTCCATTATCATTCTGTTGAACCTTTCAGCAACTCCATTTTGCTGTGGAGTATAAGGTGCAGTCTTATGTCTTTTGATCCCATGATCTTTATAGTACCTTTCGAATTCATTTGAACAGAACTCACCGCCATTGTCAATCCTTAAACACTTTATTTTTCTACCAGTCTGATTTTCTACAAGGTTTTTAAATTCCTTAAACCGATTGTACACTTATGATTTACTTTTCAAGAAATATACAAATGCTCTTCTTGAGAAATCATCAATAAACGACACGTAGTATCTTGATTTAGACAAAGAAGGAACATTCACTGGACCAAACACATCATAATGTATATAATCAAGCAAACTAAAAGTTTTGTGAGGACTGGAATAAAATGAAACACGATGCTGCTTTCCATATATGCAATGTTCACAAAAATCAAATTCAAGGTTACAATCTTCAAGCCCTTCTACTAGATTTTTATTTTTCAAGGTTTTTAAACCTTTTTCACCAATGTGGCCAAGCCTATGATGCCATAGCATAGTCTTCTCTGCTGGAAGTTTAATCTCCATGGAGTTTACACCATCATGAGCGTTTTCCTTCTTTTCTTCATGAGCAGCCTTAAGTGACTTTGCAGAGACACTATTGCATTGAATAGCTTGTGCATCCAGCTTGTACAAAGTACCAATTTGAGCACCCCTAGCCAACACCATAGAGCCTCTAGTCATCTTGTAGCCATTTCCCGAGAACGTGACTTGCACTCCGATATCATTCAACTTACTTACAGAAAGTAGGTTTTGAGCCAGACCTAGTATATGCATCACATCATTGATTCCCTTCACTCTTCCATCAGGGAATTGAATTTTGACTCTTCCACGACCAACAATTTCCAAAGATGAATCACTTGCCAAGTACACCTTTCCACCATTGTATTTTTCATACTTCGTGAACCATTCTCTATGAGATGTCATGTGGAAAGATGCTCCAGAATCAATCAGCTAGACATCATCTGATGCCTGTGTAGCCAAAGCTGCAATGAAGGCGTTTGCATCACTATGAGAAGAATCATTTCCAGAAGAGTTCTTCTTCTTCTTTTTCTCCTCCTTGCAGTCCTTTCGGACATGACCAGGTTGCCCACAGTTCCAACACTTCACCTTTGACTTCTTGCCAGGAGACTTTGATCTCCCTTCTGATTTTGATCTAGACTTATTGTCCTTCTTCTTGCCTTTCTCCTTTGGTCTACCTCTGATAGCCAGAGCCTCCTTTGCCATCTCAGAAGATTTCCTTCTCATTTCTTCTGATAACAGAGAAGCAACAACATCTTTCATCTTGAATGAGGATGTTGTACTCCCAATAGCCATCACCAGATGATCCCACGAATCAGGCAAAGAACATAACAGTAGCATGCAGTGATCTTCTTCTTTTATCTTCACACCAATAGATGCTAACTGAGCAATCAGCATGTTGAAAGCATTCAAGTGATCAGCAACACCAACTCCATCCTGCATCTTCAAGTTGTACAGCTTCTTCCTCAAGAACAGCTTGTTCACCAAGGACTTGCCTTGATAAATAGCAGCTAGTCTTGTCCACAGAGAGGCTATAGTCTTTTCTTCATGCACCTTCAGAAGAACAGAGTTAGCTAAACAGAGCCTTATCAGCCCTTTTGATTTTCTATCAGACAGGTCCCAATCCTCTTGCTTCATGCCTTGAGGCATTGTTCCAGACACAGCCGTCCAAAGATCTCGATCAGCTAACATATCTTCCATTTTGAGTTTTCACAACTCAAAATTGCTACCATTGAATTTCTCTATTTCCATCCTACTGGAAGTGCTTGCCATCTCAATTTGCAATTAAATTAACAAACCTCTACCAAACTCCCACTGAAAAGGATTTAACACAAAAAACCCAACCCACTCACAAGGACAACACAACTGGCCATGCTCTGATACCACTTGTAAGGAAAGCAGAGGTGCGAAAACAACTTTCCTAACATCAAAACCACAAGGGAGTAAGCAGATAGTACTTTTAATTTTCAAATTACAATCTAATTGAGACACATATGAAAGATTTACAGAAATAGAGCAAATACACAAAGACAAATCAAACAATAGATTTTACGTGGGAAACCCTTATAGGAAAAAACCCACCACACCAAGCTGACTCTCTTTGTATTTCAGTAACAAAATATTACATACAATCAGAAAGACAACTTTCTGGTGTTCAGTTCTCAGTAGCTTATTCTCACTATTCAGACTCTCTTAGAAAAGCTCTCATACAATTCGATAAACTCATCACATTTGTTCATAACAAAATCAATCTACTTTTAAAAAATCTCATTCAGATTTTCCAACTGTGCACTCTTACCCGCCATTACCAACCAAAGACAGTTTCCATTCGAGTCCTGATTTTTCCCTGCATGCAGTTTTTCCAGTGATGCAACTAATGCATAAAATCTACTGTCATCATGTTTTAAAACTGCTTCCTGTGATTGGCCCATGATGCTCCACATAGGATGGTCAGATTGGTCAAAAGCATTCAACTTTGTTGGCATATCGGTGAGACACTCACAGTGTCTCCCCAATGCCACAAAGTTTCTCTATCGGCATCGCTATAGCTTCCATGAGTCGGCAAGATGCTATAACGACTGTAACAAGTTATACCAAAACCAACGATGTCCAATACGATCCTACTGGCAAGGATTTCCCTTATTGGTGAGACACAAAGTGAATTCACCAGTCTCAGCGAGCAAACAGTCTATCGGTAAGATACTACGTCTTCGCCAAGACCTTCTTTCGAAAACTTCAAGTCATGCCGGCGTGAGCCATTCGGCATGACTCTCGCTCTTCGGCGAGACTCACATTGAAGCATAACTTCCACCAAACGTCACTTTGTCGCCAAGACTTGTGCCTATCGTCGTGACCTTTTACCGAGCTCCATCATGTCTTACCGAGTCGACAAGACATAAGCCCTTCACCAAGACGTTTCTTTGAGCGCCCAAAGATAACCCGAAGACCTCTGTCGGCGTGACTTATGAATTTCGCTAAGACTTCTCAGCAAAGTCTTTCAATTACTGCGAAGTCACCACAAGGATACACTCTGTCGGTAAGACATGAGACTTTCACCGTGACATTTCATCGAGCTTCCAAAGTTGGCCCGAAGACATTTGTCGGCAAGACTCAAGACTTTTGCCAAGACATCTCCCCGCGACCCAAGAGTTACACTGATGAGATCAACTGTCGCCCAGAGTTCTTCCGATCGCCAAAAGATCATGCCGAACTCAGAGAGTCACAGCAATAGTCTCTTCGGCAAGACATGAACCCTGTCATGGTGACATGAAACTATCAGCCAAATTTAGAATAGTTAGTCGGCCAGACATCCGTGATGTCACACCAACTTTGCCATCAAGGAGTTTCTTGTCAGTAAGAATTGAGGCACAAATTCCAACAGTGTGCACCCCAAATATCTTGCAATCTACCTAGCAAGACTATTACTCCTATTTCAAAAGCAAATACTGTTAGGAATTAGGTGTTGTAAACCTTGCATAATGTTATAATGTAATATATATTTTATTTATTATGTGGTGTACCTAGGGAATCTAGGGGTACGTGCATCACATGGGTCTAGCATTCTTGGGGCCACTTTATGTGTTGTATGTAACATCGAGACATAAGTTGAGTTATAAAATGTATTTATTTAATATTGGGGAAAATAATTTAAATAAAGTACCCAATATTAAATGTGGGGACATGGTTTTGCAATCTCATGTTTTATGTAATACCACGTGGTGGTTTTGTGGGAGCTTGTTTCTATAAAATCAACCACGTGGATAGTTGTTTAAGGTTGGTCAGTTGGCATGCTAGCTCTTTTTAGCATTTGTGAGGGTTGAAGCATGGCATGGGATGTGTGGTTACATGCTTGTTCACATGGAGTGCTTGTTGAGCGCTTGATGCTTCAATGGTGTTTATGGAGTGTTCACGGAGAGCTCTCAAGATGTATTGTAATGTTTATTATTAAATAATACATGAGTAATGGATGCTTTTGGAGGCTGATTTTTTCCCTCTTGAGGGTTTTCCTAGGGTATATCTTGTGTCATCTTTGATGAGTATGTTGTCTATTCTCTTGCATATGGATTCTAAGCACTTATTTTCATATATTTCTATTTTAGGTTGTGTAAATTATCATTAGGTGGTTTCAAGTTTCCTTTCATTTGGTATCAGAGCCATGGTTGTGGTTGGATAACCCTAGGTTGTGCAAATCTTGTTTTACTTTGAATCTATGTTTTTACATGAGAGAATGAAAGACATGGTAAGATATAAGGGCTTTGAAGGTTGTTTATTGTAGATCTAAGGGTTTTGGGTTTCATTTTATGATGGGTTGTTTGCAGATTTGGAGTGTGAAAAATGTTGGGTCAAAAGGGTTTCTTGGTTGTACATTCAAATGAGGGTTTTGTGAGTGAAATGTTGTATATGACCTCCTCAGAAAAAATGGACCTGACGGTTGGATTTGGGTTGGTCGAGAGATGAAAAATCATAAATAACTCAACCTATTTTGGCCAACTTGAAAAAAAAATGCAATTTTTTTGGCCTGCCAGGCCACATAGCCATACGACTCTCAATCTCAATCTGCAAAAAATAATAATATATATATATAATATGCATCAACATTTTTATTTAACTACAAAAAAATTATTTAAATTTTTTTAAAAAAAAAAAAATAATAATTAGTGGGAGGGCAATCCATAGACCCCCCGGACCCACTGGCTCGATAGCTTGTAGACTATGGCAGGCAGTACCATGTCAGACAGGTGTTATTCCTATTGGTGTCAGTACACCCACTAACCGGTGGTGCAGGGCTGACATGAGCTTAGCCCTTGGTCCAATGGGGGACCAGGAGGAGCCCCGTCAGGGTCTAAAAACATTAAAAAAAAAATTGCCAAAACAAAAATTTATAATTTCTAAAATCTGCCGATAGAAATTTTTCAAAAGGAAAAAATAAACAATTTTAAATATGATTTGAGATCCGTCGTTGTTGGACCACCTAAGAACCGCCACCGGTGGCTCTGCCTAAGGGGCCACCAGTGCACCTCCTATAAGCCAAATTGGAGCAATGTTTTTCAAACAAGCATAACTTTCACCCAAATGGTTGGATTTTCAACTTCTTATAGCCAACGAAAATCTCTCTTTGAGAACTACATTGTGGTACAAGTTTGGTTTGCTATTTTGTTGTTTTGGCTTGTTTTTGGACCCTAAAAGCCTGATATTCTTAGTTTTGTGGTGTTGAGCATATCCATTGCATACAAAATTGATTTTTCAATTTCGAATAGGCATTGAAGAGAATGTTTAGCGTATTTCATAGTGGTGTTTTTATATTCTCAGTTTGATGAGCAGAGAGAGTTGTGTACTCGATTGAACACTTGTGGGTGCTTGAGATTTGGGATGTGATTGTGTGAGCATCCAGACGAGTCAAGAGGTGAAACCTTGAGGGAGTACATGTTTTCATGTGTTTTTCATGACAGTACAACTGATTATCGATTTGGTGCTTCCTGATACAAGCTTACATGTGTTTTTTAGAGTTGAAATTTGATGGTGATAGGTACACAGGTTGTCTTTGATTTTGAGGACATGGGTTGACATGTTTTGAGACTTAGATTCTTGTGTGGGTGATAGTTGAGAGCAAGTACAACTTTGGTGTTATTTATGGTGTCATGATTATGTAGGTACACTTTTGCATTGGCATGACATAATCAGGTTTGTGGTGTTTTGGTTTGGTGTTAGGAGGTTTTTTCTTATCTCCTAGATTCTTGTTTGGTTCCTTGAATGTGGTACTTGAGTGTGGACATGTTTGGAAAATTATATCTAAAGTTGATTTGGTGTTTGAGTCATTTGGTCTATAGGATTATTCTCTTTGATATATCAGTTTGTAGTTTACTAATGTGATGATGAGTTTGCATGTTTCAGTGTTTGGATCTACGAGTTTTGCAGGTTGTGGATTAGCTACCCATTTACTTGTAGTTGGATGACTTAGGTGTGGACTATTTGTATCCACTAGGTCTGATTCATTGATGTTGCAAACTTTGTTAGTTGGCCTTGTTTGTGGTCATTTGTATAGCAGTATGTGTGCTTTGAGATGAGAGGATGGATGATGCTTATAGTACTTGGATAGTTGTTTTGGGGACTTGTAGTATGTGGTTTATCATGATGTCATGGATAGCTTGGTTACACTTTTCAATGGGATGTTTTGACAGTGATGGATTGGCAGTGTTGGATATGTTCCTGATGGTTTGTTGGCAGTTATATCTTCTTGGATTAGAGATCTTGGTTTCACTTGATGTTACTGAGATTTCAGTTGTGTGTGTAGACTTGGATGATCTTCATTTAGATGATGGTTGTCATGATGCCATGTGTAGCTCGATATCACGGTTCAGTGGGAGTTGTTGGAAGTGATGTGAATTCACCATTTGATGGTGGATGATCTTCTACAGTGTTTGTTGGTGTCATGGATGGAATCTTGGATTTTGTTTCTATGTGTTGAGCGTTGTTTGACATCTTGGGTTTCATTGACAGGAGGTGGTTAATATTCATGTGATTAGAGATTTTGATTCTTTGTTTAGAGTCTTTTTGTATTATGTCATGGTTTACTCTTGATCACGTGCTAGATTTTTTACAAGATACATCTTCTCTTGAGACTAGGATGTATGCATTGTTGCATGTGATCTTCTAGGAGGAGGTGGTTAGATCATGTTGTCATGTTTATATTCCTAATTCATGATTAGAGCTTTGACACTGATCTTTTGTGGTTCTCTTTATATTGAGTACATGATCACTTGCTTGAGTACTTCATGATGGTGTTATGTTGCATTTGGAGTTTGGCTTGTATTGACCGGTTATAGGTGCTCATGGATACTTGGAGACTTAGGTGATGCTAGAGTTATCTTGTGGTTAGAGACATGTGTTGAGATGGTTACTCTTGATGAGATTTCAACAGGAAGTTTGAGGAGCCTACACCTTGGTTGGACGTGAGTTCAATATGGACCTATGAGGAGAGTGTTCTTAGATGAGTCATGACGACTTGGATATCTTGGAGGAGCATTCTCATTCCCCACTCTTGGTTTTCTCGACAGTTTACTTGAGAGGTATTTCCCATTATTTCTTTCAGGTGCATTATGATTATGCTTTCTCTTCTCATGCATATGGATCTTGAGCTATGGATATTTGATTTTCAAGGATTCATTTGAGGAGTGTCACCATGTTTATCTTCTTATGCATTGTGAGTACATTCATTGATGTTGAGTTTAGGAGATGTATTGGGCTAATTTCCTTATATGGGAATGAATATTGAGTTTGATCTTCTTATTTTGAGAGGCTTACATCGATGCTGGTTATATGATATATATGTTATGTTTGATCTTAGTGATTGAACAGTTGGGTGTTGTTATGGCTTTTCTTTGGGGTGTTGTGGAGGAGATCATACTTGACACAATTGGAATTTAGAGGTGTATGTAGAAGGATTTTCTACAGGTGTATGATGTGTAGTATTTCTATTTTTGGTCTTGGTTATCTTCTTGGATGTTTGGTTTCACATTATGTTGGTTTGAGGTTTAGTTGGAGCTATTGTGATCACTAGCTTGTGGTCATGTGTTTTCACTTATGTTCTTGGGTGATGACATGGAGGTTCCTTTATCTCTTTCCTTTGTTGGATGTGGAGAACATGGGAGAGCTATGGAGACTTATGGTGAGAGTTGTTCTTACAGGTTATTGGTTTACAAGTTTTGCATATCATTTTGGATGTTCCTTGGTACTACATGATTTTGTTTATACCTTCTATGTGATGATATTGGTAGACTTGGTATGATTTGATCATTTTCATATTTTCATTACCCATGCAATGGGAGCTCTTGGATTTGTATGGCATTCTTTAATAGGTTTGCACATGGAGTTTGTGATTGTGGTTTATGGTGTATATGTTGATGGCATGAGTTTACTATTTTCTGTATACCTTGGAGGTATGGATAGTTGGATGTGTTGGCACTTGTTGTGGGTGTTAGTTCAACTATGGATTAGTGTATCTTGATAGCTATTGGTGCACATATTGATACCTTTGGATTGAGTGTTTGTGTTTGAGATATCAGTTGAGGTAGGACTTATGCTTCGTTTGTGATAGATAGTGTGGCTTCTCTTTGGATGGCTTCTTATCTTTGTGCATTAGCATGATGGAGGATGAGAGAATTCATGCTTGGGATGGTGGTCACCTTGATTCTTGTTGTAGGTATCTTGATGGAGCACATCGAGCACTTTGATTCCTTGATGGTATATGTGGCTAGAGGGATTGTTCTTGTTGAATATTGTATCTCAGATGGTGTTCTTGCTTTGGAGTTGACCTATAGCAAGCAAGGAACACGTATTTATTATCTCCTTTAGAAGCGTCCAGATAAGTGAACGCTTAATTCGATTATAACCGTTGATATGGATGGTGGAAGATTTAATCTTCACCATTGATTCTAGGTCAGAGATCTATGTGAGGAGTGTATGGCTAGTGAAGAATTGCTTACTCATTAGCAAGAGGTCGGCGCGTGAGAACTTCTTGGAGAGTTCAGAGCAGATTGACAATAACAAATAACAGGGGGTCTTTGACAGGCCATGTGCAATCCCAGTGTGTGTAATCTCTGTATTTTTGTTGAAATTGAATACAAGAAGATCTCATATTCGACTGGTTTTCCCATAAGGGTTTTTCCAGGGGCTTCTACCCAAAATAATGGAGTCAAACTATGTATGTGATTTTTTCTTTATCTCTATTGTGCATTTGCTGTAGTAGTTAATTGCTCAGTATATTTAGTTTCATATTTTAGATTTTTGTTTATGTTGTTTATGTTGTGGGGATATAAAATACTGGAAACTTAAATTAGGTCTGAGCATAAAGAAATTTAACATGGTATCAAAGCTATGGTTTTGAAGAAGAGAAATCAAGGGTTTAGTCACAGAGGAGACATCAGAGTCAGTATTTCTTTAGAGTTCTTCAGTTTATTGAAGGTTATTGTTCGAGGGTTTTCGAGATGGCTTCAACTGGTTTGAGGGTTGAAGATAAATTAGATGGTGCATCAAACTTTGGTGTCTGGAAGGCAAGAATTATCTTGTTGTTAGAGGAGAACAGACTGAAGGAGTATGCTACGACAATTATTGTCATATCAACAGATCCTATACATTTAGCCACATATAATAAAGAAGATGCCAAAGCCAGGTGTATAATTCTGGATGGGGTTAAAGATCATATTGTCCCCCATATTTTAAAGTTGGATACATGTAAGAAGATGTGGGATGCCATCATAGATCTTTTCCAAAGTTATAATTTGAATAGGAAATTGATCCTTAGGGAGAAGCTGTGAAACACCAAGTAGAACAAGGGGGAAAGTGTGGTTTCATACCTTACCAGAGTCACACAAGTCAAGGATGAACTGGTAGCTATCAGAGAGAAGTTGGATGATGAAGAGCTTGTGAGGACTGCATTAAATGGGTTCTCTAAGCAATGGGATATCTTTGTCAAGGTAGTAGTTGGACGGAAAGATCTCCCTAAGTGGGATCATTTGTGGAGCGACTTTACACATGAAGAGCTTAGGATGAGCTACGTTAGTGGTAGCAGTAGTGGCCAAAAGGGTGAGGATGAAGAGAATGTTTCTCTTGTGGGAAAGGGCAAGCCTAAGGTGAAAGATAACAAGAAGACCCCTCAGGGAGAAAAGAAGAAAGATATGAGTAAGGTGAAATGTTTTGCTTGTCACCAACCAGGACATTTCACCAGTCAATGTCCGAACAAGAAGAAAAATGATAAGAAGTCTTAGAGAATAGTTTCAGCAGACATTAACAATTTCACTTCCAAGTTCAATCAAGACTTCTCCCTCATTAATTGCCTTTCTAGCTCTAGCACTACAACCACAGGAGTGTGGTATATTGATAGTGGAGCGTCATATCATATGGCAGGAGCTCGTGAACACTTCTCCAGTTTCAAAGAGGAGGAGATGGACTTCGACATAGAAATGGGAAACAAGTCTGAGTGCACTCTAGTTGGGCAAGGGACAATCACATTTCAAAGGGAGTCAAGCAAGACCATTAGCTTCACAGATGTATTGGTTGTGCCAGGGATGACAAAGAACTTGATATCTATCTCAACATTACAAGACAAGGGATATGATGTATCTTTCAGAGGAGAGAAGGTGTATTTGTAGCCCAAGGATTCTCAATAGGGATAGATGATTGGGGTCAAATCGAAGATGTTGTACAGATTGCAGTTTCAGTCACCAAAGGCACTAGTGAGCAACATCATAGATGCAGGGGAGTTATGGCATAGAAGGATGGCTCACCTTCACCATGGAGCACTCAAAGTGCTTAAGGAGATTGTGACAAGCCTTCCGGATATGAGCACTGACCACAATGACGTGTGCAAGGGGTGTGCGATGGAGAAGTATACAAAGACAACCTTCCCACCTAGTGACAATAGATCCAAAGGCATCCTAGACTTGGTGCATTCAGATGTGTGTGGGCCTATTTATTTAGCATCACTAACAGGGTATGAATACTTTGTCACCTTCATAGATTATTTCTCCAAGAAGACCTCGATATATTTCTTGAAAATGAAGGATGAAGTCTTCGGTCAGTTTCAAGAGTTTAAAGCTCTTGTGGAGAACACAACAGCCAGGAAAATTAAGGTACTTCGGTTAGACAATGGGGGTGAGTACACATGGAAATCCTTCAAGGAGTTTTGTGTCAAGGTTGGGATCAAGGAGTTGACGGTTCCCTACAATCCACAACAAAATAGAGTAGCAGAGCAAAAGAATAGAGCCATAGTGTGAGCAATAAAGGCTATGTAGTATGACCAAGATCTTCCCAAGTTTATATAGGAAAAGGCATGCAGTTTAGTAGTTTACATCCAAAATAGGAGTCCTCATAGGGTATTAGGGTGATTAACTCTTGAAGAGGCTTTCACAGGAAAGAAACCTAAAGTAGGAAACTTTAGGATATTCAAATGTCTTGTCTATATTCACGTGCCTTTTGATAAGAGGATGAAGTTTGATTCTACTACAGAGAAGGGAATCTTTGTGGGGTACAATGAAACCTCCAAGGCATATCGAGTATACATTCCAACTATTAAGAAAATAGTGGTCAGGAGGGATGTACGCTTTAAGGAGGATAAGGCCTTTTGTAAATCTTATGATGTGCCAATAGTAGAGGATCAACAGATGATTATTCCAAAGGAGGGAAGTGAGTCTGAGGTATAGGTCAAAGGGACAAGTACAAGTACATGATCAAGTACAGGGACTACTACTCAGGTGCCTGAACAAGTTGAGGAGCAAGAAGCTCCACCCATTGTATCAATAACTCCTACAATAGAAAGGGATAGAAGCCGAGTGGTTACTCAGACTATTCAAGATGCTCAAGAGTTCATGGGTGCTCCAAGGATGAGTGCCAGACAGAGAAGGTCACCACAAAAAATATCTAGATTACATGGCATTGATGAGTGAACTTATCAACAAGGAGCCTTCCAATTTTCAGGAGGCATTGTAGCTGCAAGTGTGGCAGGATGCCATGGTGGAAGAGTATTCTTCCATCATGAAGAATGATGTTTGGGAGGTGGTACCTAGACCGGCAGATAGGAAGATAGTTGGGTCACGCTAGATCTATAAGATCAAGAATGTTGCGGATGGAAGTGTCAAGAAGTTCAAAGCCAAGTTTGTGGCAAAGGGGTTGTCTCATAAAGAGGGAGTGGATTACAATGAAACATTTGCCCCTGTAGCCAAATATACCTCCATCAGGGTCGTGATCTCAATTGCAGCAGAGATGGGATGGTAGATCCATCAGATGGATGTCAAGATGACCTTCCTTAATGAAGTGATAGATGAGGAAGTGAACATTGAACAACCAGAGGGTTTTGAGGTGCATGGGAAGGATTCTCATGTGTGCAAGTTGAAGAGAGCACTGTACGGGCTCAAGCAGGCACCCAGGGCATGGTACAAGCACATAGAAAACTATTTGCAAGGAATGGGCTTCGTAAAGAGTGACATTGATTCAAACCTTTATTACATAGTGATTGGGGGATGTGGACGATCTTTTCTTGACAGGTTCACAAGGGCTCATAACATATTGCAAGAGGGATCTTGCTTTGGAGTTTGAGATGAAAGATCTGGGTCTAATGCATTAGTTTCTTGGATTGGAGGTATGGCAACGTAATGGCGAGATTTTCCTTGGTCAAGGGAAATATACGATTGAGATCTTGAAGAAATTCAGGATGCAAGACTATAAGCCATTATCTACACCCATGGACATGAATTGGAAGAAAGTAGACACTTCTAGTTAGGAGGTAGTGGACCCTACCTTGTACAGACAACTTATTGGCTCTCTTATGTATCTGGTAAACATGACGCCAGACATTTGCTTTGCAGTTAATACTCTTAGCTAGTTCATGGTTGAACCGAGAAGAGGAAATTGGACAAAAACAAAACACATTTTGAGATATCTATGTGGCATAGTCTCATATGGTTTGAGGTATACTCAAGGGAAAGAAGTGAAGTTGATAGGTTACACGGATGCAGACTAGGCAGGCAGTGCAGTGGATAGGAAAAGCACTTTAGGGTGTTGTTTCAGCTTGGGATCGGGGGTTATCTCTTGGTTCAATAGAAAATAGAAGTTAGTGGCACTGAGTTTTATAGAAGTAGAATACATGGCAGCAAGCTTGGTAATGTGTGAGGTCGTATGGCTTCAGAAGCTACTAGTAGCAGTGTTCAGTCAAGAGCTAGATCTGACTATCCTCCACTGTGATAATTAGAGTTGCATTAAGCTCTTTGAGAATCCAATTTTCCATGATTGGTCAAAATACATTGACATTTAGTATCACTTCATCAAGGATTGTGTGCAAAAGGGAGTAGTCCAATTACAGTATGTGCCTACAGAAGAGCAAGTAGCCGACATTCTGACGAAGGCCTTAATAAAGGGAAAATTTATCTTCTATAGTGATAAGATGGGTGTTGGAGAAAACACCTTCCTTGCTAAGAGGGAGTGTTGAATATTGTAGCTCAGATGGTGTTCTTGCTTTGGCGATGACCTCTAGCAAGCAAGGAACATGTATTTATTATCTCCTCTAGAAGCGTCCAGATAAGTGAATGCTTAATTAGATTATAACCGTTGATATGGATGGTGGAAGATTTAATCTTCACCATTGATTCTAGGTTAGAGATCTATGTGAGGAGCGTATGGCTAGTGAAGAATTGATAATTCATTAGCGAGAGGTCAGCGCATGAGAACTGCTTGGAGAGTTCAGAGAAGATTGAGAGTAACAAATAACAAGGGGTCTTTGACAGGCCATGTGTAATCCCTATGTGTGTAATCTCTGTATTTTTTCTGAAACTGAATACAAGAAGATCTCATATTCGACTAGTTTTCCCGTAAGGGTTTTTCTAAGGGATTCTACCCAAAATAATGGTGTCAAACTATGTATGTGATTTTTTCTTTATCTCCACTATGCATTTTCTATAGTAGTTAATTGCTCAGTATATTTAGTTTCATATTTTAGATTTTTGTTTATGTTGTTTATGTTGTGGGGATATCAAATACTGGAAACTTAAATTAGGTCTGAGCAGAAAGAAAGTTAACAGTTTTCTTATTCATGTTTTGAGATTACTTGTACCCCTTATGCAATGTATACAACAAATGGGAGAATGTTAAGGATTTAGGTGTTGTACACCTTGCATAATGTTATAATGTAATATTTATTTGTTTATTATGTGGTGCACCTAGGGAATCTAGGGTTACGTGCATCACATGGGTCTAGCATTCTTGGGGCCACTTTATTTTTTGTATGTAACATTGGAGCATAAGTTGAGTTGTAAAATGCATTTATTTAATATTGGGGAAAATAATTTAAATAAAGTACCCAATATTAAATGTGGGGACATGGTTTTATAATCTCATGGTTTTATGTAATACCACTTGGTGGTTTTGTGGGAGCTTGTTTCTATAAAAGCAACCACATGTGTAGTTGTTTGAGGTTGGTCAATTGGAAGGTTAGCTCTTGTTAGCATTTGTGGGGGTTGAAGCATGGCATGGGATGTGTGGTTACATGCTTGTTCACATGGAGTGCTTTTTGAGGTCTTGATGCTTCAATGGTGTTCATGGAGAGCTTTGAAGATGTATTGTAATGTTTATTATTGAATAATACATGAGTGATGGATGCTTTTGGAGGCTGGGTTTTTCTAGGGTATATCTTGTGTCATCTATGATGGGTATTTTGTCTATTCTCTTACATATGGATTCCAAGTACTTATTTGCATAGATTTCTATTTTGGGTTACGTGGAAATTATTATTAGATGGCTGCAAGTTTCCTTTCAACATGTGAAAATTGTCATTAGATGGATCCATTGGGTAAACCTCCCATCCCCTCTAATTTTTCCCAACCTTCATTGGCTCCTCTTGTTCCCCTAAATGTCATTTCTAGAAATCAAGGAAAGATACAAATTTTGGTTGAATCTTCCCCTCAAATTTTATATCTTCCTGTATGGTTCCCACTATTTATTGACCTACTACTCCTTTAGGGAAAGGACAACATCCCAATGGATAAAAATATTTTCGTGCACGCCTCACTACTCATCATCTAGTGGTTCCTTCTATTCCCCCAATTACCACCCTCGTGACAAAAAGAGAAAAGACATCAATGACACATGCTATGGAGTGTGCACCCCAAATATTTTGTGATCCACCTAGCAAGACTATTATTCCTCCTATTTCAAAAGTGAATAAAACCCCATAATTAGAGCAGAGTGATCCCTCTCTAGTAGTTGTGAATGGACCATATCATTGATGTATCAACTTGTACACAAGAATAAGTGTCATTGATATGCATTAGACTATGAGTAGGAACCTATGGTAATTCCTTAATTCCAAGCACCCTCCTCCAATGCAACCACCTCCAAATTTGGTTATGCCTTATCCTCCATCTCCACCACTAGTTATTATGTCTTATACATCACTTTCTATTCCTTCTCGAGATCTTGATGAACTTCACTCAAAGAGGGTAAAAGAGTTCCTATCTCCCTTGATGGAATTGCCTCTAATCCCAAACCTTTCCATCATTCCACCATTTTCTAAGTTGTTAGAAATGTTAAACACATCTCTAATGTCTAGTGCCACACTTTCCAATTTTGTACTTTTCTATCACACCCATCATAAAAATTCCCAGATTTTCTCCACCCTACCATTGTTGACATTAATATCCCCCACCCACCTCCCAACATAAAACTAGAGTACTATCCAACTCCACGCTATCACAAAAAAATTGAGTCCACCTTCACAACCATGTTTAGATCCTTCTTCATTAGTTTTCTTCATAGAAGAAGTACAAATTTCTTTTGTGCCTATCACTACTCCTATTCATGTGAGTAGTTGTGAGACTCCTCTTGGCATATATTAAAAGAGTGATTCACCAACTTCTCCTCATGGGGATAATCTATTTTAGTCCATTGGATATATTCTGATGTTGTGTACAATTTTCACAAATTTTTTGACACTCACCATAGATGATATTGCACTTACAACTAGTTCTTTAACTCTTACTATACGTGAGACACCTAATATCACTTTAACAGTACTTCTTTTGTAGGTTTGACCTCTCTCCCCTTACAATCAATATTGGAATACTGGTGTAGACACTTAAAAATGTCTTGAATGATATCACACACTTGAATTAGGTATACTAACATCATTTCCTCCTAAAACCCATCCTCTTTTTGCTTAATTAATTACATTTTCCTAGCTATTTAATTAGTTGCACCATTTGCATTTAAAATCTGTTGTCGATGAGGAGGATTTGGAGGAGGACAATGGAGATCTGAGGGAAGGTAATGGCATCTGGGTTGTGCTTTGGGTTGGCCTGGAGCCATCGGCTGTGGCAGAGAACATGGTTGTTGGCCTGGCTTTGTTGGCTATGGATGAGAACACGGGTATTGACATCGCTAGAGGGGACTTCAGGGTTTCTATAGGGGGTGGTGTTGAGAATGGCTTGGTAGGAGACAATGCAGAGGAAGATGTTTCTCCTGACCCCCCCTTTTTCTGTGGATGGAGGTTTCCATTTTCTGCCTTCTCTTGGCTTGAGGAATCTTTTCCTCAGGAGATGACGTGTTTGGTGGGGGACTTTGGTGGTGCTCGTGGTCCCCATTTGGTCTTTAGCTATGGTAGAGGCTTTAATGGGGCCTAGCTCCTATTTGGTTGCCTGATGGAGGCTTCGAACCCCGTGAGGGTTTCTTTTTTACTTTCTCTTTGGCCCCTGCTCTTTTCTAGCTTCATTCTTCTGTTAGAGGGTTTTGTTGTTATTTATATTTCTGAGGGGCTATGTGGAAGTTGTTTCTACCCTGATTGGGAGAGATTTACATTTGTTTATCTGAGGGATTCTATGGATGTCTTAGCTTCTTCTCTATCTCCATCGTAGAAATATGGTGGTCTCACTGTTTCTCTTCTCTCCTTGTACCCCATTGTTTATTTTGATCTTCTAGGAGAGCTTTTTGTGCTTTGGATTCCTTTGGAATCTCTTTGGTACATTATCTTCCTAATGTTGGGGTATGGTTTCCTATGTTTACATCTTGTGACCTCTCGGTATCTTTGTGGTGAGGGTTATGTTGTCCCTCACCTTCTTGGTTCCATGGCTTTGCTCTTTGTGCTTCATTTTTTGCATCTTTGGGTTACTCTGGTTTTTCCTATAGAGGTGGTTCTATCTTCTATTGAGGGGGAGATGGAGGTGGTTGGAAGTGACCTTTCTCCTATTTAGGTGGAGAGGGATGCTACTGGTTATGCCTGGAAGTGGTGTTGGGGGGTTGATGAAGCCCTGTCTTTTGGTTGCAAGGGAGTTGATGATGGCTTTTCTGCTAACTTCTTTTCTTTTTCTCCTATGGAGGTGGAGATTTTGAAAAGCAAGTTGATCTCAGTGGTTCTCACTCTCAAGGATAAAGGATGTTGTGGCTACGGTGGATTGGATGAGCTTGGGTTTCTTTCCTATAGAGGTGGAGAGAACAACTGGTTTTTGTGGAACATTGTTGGAGCCTTGTGCATTTGTGGTGACCTTTCCTATAGAGGTGGAAAGGGTATTTTGCTGGGCTCAGTTACTTCTGATGTTGGAGCTTTGTTCCTGATCTATGTTTTTCAAGTTATTCTCTTGGGTTTAAGGTCCCTACCAAAACCTGGTTGTATTGGGTTGTGGATCCCTTCAAAATCCATGGTGTTGGGTTTAAGGTCCCTACCAAAACCTTGTTGTAGTGGGTTGTTGGTCCTGTCAAAACCAATGGGTTCAAGATCTATGTTGGGTTTAAGGTCCCTGCCAAAACCTTTTTGTAGTGGGTTGTTGGTCCCGTCAAAACCAATGAGTTCAAGATTCATGTAAAATCTTGGTTCTTTTCTGGGCAGCCTATTGGCTGTTGGCTTGTTGTGTCCCTGTGTTGATGTTGGATGTTTTTGACTCTATCTTTTGGGAAGCTTGTTCATCTTAGTGTGGGTTTTGGGTCCCCTAAAAACCTGATGGTTTCGGGTTCATTCAAAACCTGTTGTTATTGGTTTTGGGTCCAATCAAAACCTATTTTTCCACTAATCAAAAACCCAATTAATCTAATCGGGTTAATTCATCCCCCTCCATGCTAACATTTTGTCTCATTAAATTAAATAAATCAAATTATTAATTTAATCCCCAAGTCCTCTAATTTAATTAAAGAACCCTAAGTTATTTAATTAAATGTGATATCATATCTCCCCTTTTCATTAAATCACTTTATTTAATAAATATCATCTAATTCCCCTTAATTTCATAAACTAAACCTTTGTTTAATTAGCAACTACTAATAAATCTAATCCCCCACTTGCAAGGGAATACTCTAAGGGAATATTCCTCCTTTGAACATTCCTCCAAATGGAATATTCCTTCCCCTTTTGTACAATTAAACTTTATTTTAATTTGCTTAATATCTATTTTCCTCACCCATGAGAATATTCCCAAAAATATTTTCTCTCCTCACTCATTTGAAAAAGGGGAATATTCCTTTTTTGTAACAAACGTAATTGACTTCTTGTGCAAGTTAACTTGTGACCTCTTGTGCAAGTTAAAAGTGTGTTTGTTTGGACAAAGGTGAACCCTTGATTAAATCTCATCATTGATTCTCATCCGTTGATGATAATCCATGATCCATGCATCCAACTTCCTCCATCTTGGACCGTTGATTAACCTTTTTGATCTCAACCCTCCATTTCTCATTTGCTCTCCTATAAATAGATCACTATTTGGAGACAAATGGATCCATCTTTTTTAGAGCAAACTCATGCTATTGAAATCAATCACATTCACACTCATATTTATCATTTATTTAGTATCATTTTAGCTTAATTACTGGAATTAATTAGCTTAGCTTCCATTAATGGCTTCCATGATAATGTAGATGCATGCATTTAACTTGTTTCTTATTTAGGGTTTTCATCTTTTTAGCTTAAAAATCATTTAGATTAGCTTTGCACTCACATATCTTGATCATCTTAGCATAAATCATGTTAAAATAGCTTACATCATGTTAGTTTAGCATTTAAATCATGTTTCATCACACATCTCACAATGGTTTCACCAGTTTTCTTTAATAAAATTGATTGAAACATGCTCATTTATCCACGGGATTGGGAAAGGGTCGTTGTTCCACATCAACGCAACACCACTTCCCCAATAGGATAAGTTTCAATGTATTAGATTAGAGGTTTTATCAAGCTTTCATGATTTAATATGGTAGTTTTAATGGCTTCTTTATCTTTGCATAAATTGAATGATCTTTATTGGATTGATGCTTAAAGTGGCGTGAATATACTTTGTATCCTCATGGATCAAGTGTAGTCAGCCCATACTAATTCGTCGGTCACAACTGGTGATTTATTTGAGTGAATACTTTAAAGTAATACTCCTCTTATCTTTATATTTGAGTTGTTTTTAGTGTGTGCTTTGTTTGTGCTTTTCCTTGTGCTTTTTTGTATATGTTTGTTAATCTCACATGCATTGATACCCTTGAAGGTACATGGATACAGGAGAGATGAAGCATTCCAAATTCTTCTATTTGTATCATCATTCTATTATATGTTGTACATTGATCTTTTTGATTTTGAGAATGATGCAAAGTGTTGAGACATTGTAGGTGATGTTTTGGATTTTATGTATATCCCTACATTACATGTGATAACATTCCATGAGTATGTAATATCTTATATTTCATGACATAACATCTAGCTTCGTGATGATTCTTTAAGAACTCATTTCTCTTATCTCTCGCGTTGAAATATTTATAGTTCTTGAGTCATGCAATTATTTTAAGGGGTTTTATCACAATGCATAATCACATTTTTATCTCAAATAAAAAATCTTTATAGTAGCTTGATAGCATATGAACTATCTAACATAGTGCAGCTTGCTAGACTATCAATCTTCATATGCCTTATATTTTCCATGGTTGTTTCACAATGAAACTTGCAACAACCATGATCAATCAAAATCATTTTATGATCCATAACATAACACAAATTTCTAGCCATACCAATCAAAATCATCTATCAAAATCTTTTATCAAAACCATTTATCAAAATATTCAATCTCATGCTTCTTTTATTATCTTTCTTTTTTTGGATAAGCTCTACTTTTGTGTTTGCATGTTTGTATGAATGTCTACTTTATGTTAGTTTTGTCTAATATGTACGTTTATTTTAGCTAATATGTTCTATACAATTTTTTTGAATAACATATCTAGTTTATGTAGGATATTCTAGTTGTTTTGTAGGTCTTCCCCCTAGGGGCATATCCATTTGGATTGAAGACTCTAATTCCTCTATATTTTCCTTTGGAAATTTTTATTATGTCATTTCTACTTTATCATGCATATTTAGTATAATTCACATGCTTTCTAAAGTAGGGGCAAAATACAGTATCATACATTGCATACTTCTGCAATTTCATACTATGTAATGCCTCTTCTCTTAGCTCATGATATAAAAATCTTCTAAGTATCAAATTTTAACACTAGAATATCAATTTTTTAGTATTTTCATGATAATTCTAACTTTCTAAGTTCGTTTTTTCTAGATAGGAGCACCATACAAAAACATCTATGCAATGTGCTAGTATCCTACAAAAAATTATGATTCTGGTGGTTGTTGGAGAATTACCTTCCCATAAAATCTTCCAAAAGTAATATCCATGTATGGTAGTCACACTATACAAAGTGACCCAACTTTCCACTTTGGAAAAAAGGAAGAAATGAAAAAACTAACTCTCCATTCATTCTCTCTTTCATGCTCATGCTAGAATATTGAAGCTCTATTACTTTCTTGAAGAAACCTTGATATTTTGAATGAGCAACAAGCTATTGGGCTATTACATATCATATTTTTGGAGCAAGATTGAGCAAAGAAACATTGTGGAAACTATTGCAAATTTCTTGGAGTTTTTTGGGGACTTCCAAGTGATCATATTTTTGTTGTTGTCTACTTCTTGTTGTGAAAAAACTCTGTATGCTAGTTGGATATATTGTTGAATGTACACAAGACAACTAAGAGGGGGGTGAATCAATTGTACATTAAAACATCCAAAAAACTCATAAAAATTCATATCCAAATCAACTTAATTAACTCTTAATCTATTAGAATGATTTAACATGAAAGCAAATAACAAAAACTGAAACACATCAACACTATGCACAATAGAACACCAAATTTACGTAGAAAACCCAAGAAGGGAAAAACCACGGTGAGGATTAGCTCACAATATAAAGTAATTGCAACACCATATATAAAAGGCCCACTATCGAAGGGCTCACTACCAAAGGCTCAGTACCAGATTATAGAAAAGAAGAAAGAAAAATGTTACAATGAGAAATCCATCTCAATGCAACAGAAAAATCCACTGCAACATCACCAACACATTCACAGTCTCTCTAAAGATTGTAGACACCTTCTGCTCACTACTTCTATTAGTCTAACTAATTGAAGCTCGTAATGACCTTCATAAATTCACACTTCACAACTCTGCAATTTGCATCATACAACTCATGACTCAATTCTCGATCAACTCATCACTTATTTATACCTTCTTTAATCTTGAAAAAATTCTCCAAGGTTGGCTATAAACCTCAACCATGGAAATTCAAATTAGGTTGGCACCAAAACATTCCCACGATGGAAAGGAATGAAAGTGGACCACATCACACTTTAACTTGGACCTAAATCCATTCATACATGCCACACCATGCTTCCACAATCACTAAAGTAAATCTATAATTAGTGTAAACACTTGAGGTCGGTCGAACTTGTGTTAACACCATTAAAATTTGAGTACATGCTTCCTCAAATCCAAAGATGACTTGAGGACACCAAACATTACTTGAAAATAATCTGGAATATTCCACAAACACCTTGAAATCCAACAAATTCCTTCGCAACAACTTTCACCTCAAGTGAAAACACACCTAAAACACTCAAACAACCTTCCACACATTATTACTCAAGAAACCAACTTTCAAAGCACCAAACCACAAAAAACTTTGATTGTAGGTAGATATGATCATTATCAACACACTTCCAGAATTGCAAGACCAAAAACCAAATTGCAAAAAAATGTGGAGCAAAACCATTTCTCCTAGACACCATTGCAATATACAGTTCACACACTAGTGAACACAACTCTCTATGTATGACGATACAAACCAAGAAATTTTGAATATAGAACCTTTAAACACCTCTAAACAACATATCCAAACCACATAAATAGATCTTCAACACAAAAGAAATGTGGAGACAAACTAGAACACCACTTTGTACACCAGAACACCTCTGTAACACACTATTTCCTCTTTTATTCAAATTTTCTCAAAAGCACTTGCAAACCAAGTACTAGAGACACATACTCATCATCTTCAGTACTTCCTCATCATCACTAAACCAATAATATCCAAAAACAAAAGCTTATCAAAGCAACATTAGAGGTTGACACCAGTAGCACTTACTAATGACAACATAATGCAACTAATCAAAGCATCAACACAACTAAACAACATAAACATAAGCCTGCAACAATCTCTTCCAAGCTTGTTAACATCAAGGACAACACCAAATACTTATACTAGTAACATATATATGGTTTTAGCATAGTATATCTAAAATCATTTTCATATATCTAGCATCATATATGGTTTCAAATTAATCTTTTTTTTATCCTTTCTATCAACATTATAAAAAATCTTGCTTGTTTGTGGAGGTAGAAATGCCAAAATGGGTTTTGAAAGAGGTAGGCCCTAAACAATCCAACCCAACATTTTTCTTCTTTTTTGTGTGTAAGTATCCAGGTTAGAAGAAAATAACATTTTAGTGATATACTTTTCTCTTATAGCATTTCTTTCTTAATTTATGTTAGTGGGGTTTTCTATTTTTTATTTCAATTATTTTTTGTCATTTCGATATCTTTTGTAGATAGTGTGCCCACGATCTCTCTCATGTGTATGAAGGTATAAATTCAAGGCATTTCATATTTTATTGTTGCACTTGTAAAATATGAAAATGGGCCACAAGGATGTCCTCACTATGTGTTGGAGTTTGTGGATGAGACTTCCATAAGGCTATGAAATCATTGTCACGACCTATACATTCCCTTTTTATTAGATTTATATTTTAATTTTTGTTATGGGAAGAGATATTTTCACTAGCCATATATAACTAGACATTTGTATTGAAATTGTAATAATTAATTTTATTTCTAGTTACAATTTGTAAAAATTATAGATAAGATAAAATCATATAATATCTTATTCATCCTAAAGCTAGTATAAGAATCTTGATTCCCAAGGAAGACTTATTTCCTTTGCAAGAATCAATTTTCCCCTGCTACACTAAAGATTCAAACTTCACGTGAATGCCATTGGCTTGCAGGGATGACAGATTGAATGTTCAACAACTCTCCCAATTACATTTATGACATCCAAAGCCATCCTCAACATTGTCTTAAGTCATTCTATATCATATTTATGGTGCCCATGCTCCTCTATGTGATTTGCAACCCTTTTTTTAGTCAAGGACCATCCTTGACTATGTTCTACAAAAAAAATGTGGGGTTTGTCTTTCCCTTCTCAAGGTCATTAATGCTGAGATAGTCCATGTGTTGAGAATGTTCTACCCATTCCTTCAAATCTGATTGAGCTAAAAAAATGTCTGTTCTCCTTTAGTTATATAGGTGACTAGAGTTTTGAGGGTTTCAATGTTTTATCTTCAAATAAAATCCTATTTGAGGCTCATTTATAAGGGATTATTCCCTTGATTTCTAGAATAGAGACTTATCTTGTATATTTTATAACTGTAAATTGGCCTAGTGCCTTTAATCAATAAGAAATTTCTATTTTTCCTCTTCTATCTCCTAATTGTTATGTAATATTTTTTTTATTTTGTGTATGAGTGTATTTTATTAGTTTCTATGTATGTGTGTTGTGTAATAAAAAATTTCAAAGCTAATTGTGGATGCCTTTTCCATCTTAGCACCCTGACAAACTATAATCTATATGCATACCTATAGGAATGATACTATAGAGAACTATGTGAATGTTCTTTTGGTGATTTCCTATTCATGCCTTGTGCAACCCTTGGGTAGGAAGAAACACTCTAATATTGGTGCACCACCTCTTTACATTTTTATAATTTTCCCTTCCCTTTTTCTTGGAAATCTATTAAAATAGGTTTAGTTGTAGGATTATTCAATATTGGTTTGGAAAAACGTTTTGTATCTAGATTATTTAGGGAATCAACCCTTTATCTAGAGGCTTGGCTTCATTCAACAAGGTCCCACACCTTGAATCCATTTCAATGTTTCATTGGGTAGATGGATTTGGAATTTAGCTAAGGTTGTAGTTCAATTTGACATCAAAAACATAAACTACTTGTGCATGGAAAGTGAGTCAAAGCTTAGGAGAAATAATTATTCAACAATTTTGCATGCATTGGTCATTCTTGAAAAATCCCCAATTAAAAATTCAATGAAATATGAATCCTCCCCATGAGAATGCATAATTATATATGATCCTTGTTGGTGTAGGTTTTTATTTTCCCTTATCTATAAGTTGTTCCTACACTTTTATTAAGCTTTCTTAGGATAATAAAGTGAGTTTATCATTTAATAACTAGGAGATAAACTGATGAGTTATATCCACCCTTTAAGGGTGGAGTATTTACTTTTTCATCACTTCATTTAATATTGGTGGTTATTGGTGGTCAATTCTTATTGGTTGATTTTCCACCTCCATCCTCTCCTTAGTTCTATATAAAATCACTACTTAGCTTGTATTTTTCATCTTGGAAGCTCTTAATGTAATTCTCTCATCCTGAAATTATATATCTCTCAGAGTTCTGGTTTGCATTGTTTATGTTTTTCCAATTTATGTAATTTTGATTTTCTCTTAAAAAATTCCTTGGGTTATTCAATCTATTTCAGATTTCTAACATGGTATTAGAGATTTTTTTTGAGAAATATAAGATCTTAGATTCCTAACTAATAGATTCAAAATTTCATAGAAGATCTTGTAAAATCTTGTGTGCGAGCTTCTCTTGCATTTTTAGATAGTCTTGAGAATAAAGAAGGGTTTACAAAGATTTAATAATCTCTTCATATTGCATGTGTTTTGTGAGATCTCAGTGATTGTAGCATATTTGGTTATACTGGTGGTATTTTTTACTCTCCCAACATGTCCAAGAGGCTCAATAAAGTCAATATTGGCTTTTGTTTCACTTGATTTGGAGATCGTTTAACATAGTTGCAAACTAGGGTTTGAAGCTCAAATTTGGTAAACAAATTTTTACTGGAGAATTTTTTTATCCAAACAAACCTTTTCATTGTGTTTAGATGGCCCAAAAATGATGAAGTTGAGAAATACAACCTCACAGAACCCAGTGAACACCTGCAAGCAAATAACTTGTCACATAGAAGAGATGTTGAAACACAAACAAGGTGCTCTACAAGCCTGAAGCAAAAATTGCATAAACAAGAATTGAATAATTACAAAGAGATCAATCCTTAAGAAAGGAGATCAAAACCCTAAAAGTGAACCCTAGGATTTAATACAATAATTATTAAAGGGCCTAAGTTTAGCTTAAGTGAAAATAAAATAAAAGGTGACTTAATTAATTAATCAGTATGATTAAATTAATTAATTAATTAACCTATTACTCTAACACCCCCCCTTAAGATGAACTTAGGGAGAATCTATAAAAATAAGGAAAAAATGCATGAAAGCAAAGATGGGTCGTGGTGACAAAGGCCAAGTAAGGTACCCATGTACAAACAAAAGATCTCTATAATGGGGAGAAATAGAGAAAACCTCATGGGAAAAACTCCACTCCAAAAAGAGATGAAAGCCAAGTGAAGGACTGAAGAAGCCTCCAAACAAGAATGTCCCAAAAGATAGGAACAGAGGATGAGCATGAAGAACATTGAAGCATGAAGAAGCTACAAACACTATTGTAGAATGACTGCTATGATGTTGAAAGAAGAACCTCCTCTATTCAACAAATGATGATTAGGATCAAAGAGACAAGAATCTGCATGAGTTCCCTCAATGACACTATTTGAATCTGATGGAAAACAAAGGAAAAACATTTGGAACCCGAAGATACAGATAACACAAGTACCAAAAGTCTGAAGAACTGATCAAGTGAAAAATGGAAGGTTGCCTCTTGAATGCAAGAGTGTCCATATGGTAAGTGATCCATCTCAACAAAATACAAGTAAAACCAGTCACTGATGTATGTTGTATCCAAAAGTACATAGGAACAAACACTTAATACATAGCTCACTCCAACGAAACTAAGGAAGCAATATCACCAACAGTAGAAACCCCCCAAAATGCTAATAAGGGGTATGATAGGTACACTGAAACTAAATGCCTAAATGTAGTACATGATAAAGAACCAAGAACATCTGAATGTGTAGACATGAAAGTACAAGCATATATAAAGGGTGTGCAAACCAAGGCACACATGCATGAGAAAGGTGTGAAGGAAAAACAAAGGAAAACATCAACCGCCATGGCACTTTATATCATAGTGCGAGTACAATAAGGCACAAAATGATGTACAAGATCCCATAATATAGGTGCAATACAAAGGCACTTTATCTCAGTGCATTTATGAAATCATAAGTGCTTACAATAAAAGCTCATAATGTCAACAAAAGACACAAGACTGAAAATACATGTAGAATAGCCAAAGATGAGTCATCCCACACAAACGAGAAGTTTCCACGAGCTAATATGTCCAAGTAATTCATCAAAATATGAAAACACAAAATACTAAATAAACTATACCTAGAGTGAAATGTAGAAAAATTGCATTGATGTTTGTGAAGAGCTTTGAAACATAGTCCCAACACCATTGGAATCATGAAAAACAAAGAAACAGGTGAAAAGTTATGAGCTCGGGACTAAAAATAACACCTATTACTTCAAATGGCTATAGAATGCACCAAAAGTAGAAATAGGTGATGATACCCACACCACTAGAAAGTTTGTGGAACTGGCTTTCTGACGATATCTCGTTTGTTGAAAAACGAGATCGTATGCCCAAGTTATGGCCAAAACAAAAAAAAATCCTCCTTTAGGGCACAAGGAGGGGTCAAGGGGCAAAGCAGTAGTGATCGTACCACTGACGTAAGCATGATGTCATGCTAACATCAACAAAATATTCTAGGGAATATTCCCAGTTGTAAGAAAAAAATCCGGTTGGCCAGAAAATTTTGTTGTCACCAGGACATGGAGCACGTGTCGGAAAATTGTTTTGGGATGCCGAAAAGTTGTGAAGGGCGTCAAAAAACTTGTTGTGGTCACTAGGAAAGGAAGGCAACGGCCGATAAAGGCACCACCATCGATTAGTGGCCTGGCCATCGGCTGTAGGTCATACGAGGCTCGCAAGCTTGCGTACGCAGGTACCTGCGGTACCCCGACAACCCTAATTTTTGTGTTTTTTTAAAAAGAATTTTAATAAAGTTTTTTCTATTTGATTTTTTTAAAATTTATATATATATATATATATTTTTTTTTAAATCAGAAATTTAAAAATGTACCTGATTGATATTTTTTTCTTGATCCGCGTGTAGACGGTCGTACAGGGCCATACAACAATTTTTTTTGCCTCAGAGGTCAATAGCTTGGATTTCGACAATTTGAGAGTTGAGCTTAGGGTTTTTGCCCACTACAGACGCAATGGTGAGGTTTGTTTGGGCTCAAAATGCCCCAAAATTGTAGGTACCCTCTGGATTTGGAAAAACACCAAATCTTCAAACCCTCTCAGATCTGGCGTTGTGAATCCAAAATTGACAAAACAAAGGTCAATCTTGACTAATTCGAGCATTCTAGATGCAACGGAGAGGTCCAAATTGACTCAAGATGCACATAAACTTCACTTTTAGGTAGGATACCTCAAAAGATGAATAGGAAGTTGTAGATTTGAAGCTTTAATACCATGTTGAAGTTGAGAAATACAACCTCACAAAACTCAGTGAACACCTGTAAGAAAATAACTTGTCACTTAGAAGAGATGTTGAAACACAAACAAGGTGCTCTGCAAGCCTAAAGCAAAAATTTCATAAACAAGAATTGAATAATTACAAAGAGATCAATCCTTAAGAAAGGAGATCAAAACCCTAAAAGTGAACCCTAGGATTTAATAAAGTAATTATTAAAGGGCCTAAGTTTAGCTTAAGCGAAAATAAAGTAACAGGTGACTTAATTAATTAATTAATATGATTAAATTAATTAAGTAATTAACCTATTACTCTAAAAAAAAAATCCCTAATTTCATATAAAATTTGTCCATTTTATACAAATTTGATTTTTTACAAATTTTTATTTTGCTAGGGGGGTCGTCACTTCAAGCTAAATTCGGTCATTTAAAATTTTTTATAAATTTTTACCATAGTGTTCATTTTTGGAAAACAAGATATTATCAAAAAGATAGAGATGAGAACTTTCCATCTATGGAGGTATTGAAAATAAATTTTGTCATTTTTTGCCAGATAGTGCACATTGAAGTTGTTTGTTGTAAATTTCTTCAACATGCCATAACTTTTGCCTCGGTCCTCTATTTTTTGGAAGCAAATAGGCATTGGAAAGGTATTGAAGAGAAATACATAGCTACAAAGCTATTTTTTTCTAGATTTTGTCTCAAATTCATTTTGTATCCAAATTTGTAATTTTGGCTATTATGGGCCTATTGAGCATTGTATCTTGAAAAAAGCTTTGTAAATGACCTAAACTATAAAGTGTCAACCTTATAATATTTGGTGGTGATTTTTGATACTAGTGAAAAGGGTAGAGTGTATTGGTATTCTTATTTGGTGTCTTTTGCACTCATTCTTGGGGGATTATACATGCACTTTATAATCATGAACTAAGATAAAGTTCCATTTATGGGGGAGTTAATCATGTCTCTTAAACATTATTTTCATCCTTTTGTTGTCAACCTAACTTCAGAGAACTATTTTTCCTATAAATAAGGTATAAATGATCACTTCCTTTAGTGGGATCTACTACTCTATTTCCTTGGACTCGTTCCTGAACCAAGTGACTATGACCAAAAGAATGCATGGTTTAATAATATTGGCATGTTCTATGGCCCAATATGTCCTACTATTTCTGAAGATACTCTACATCACTTAGAGCATGTTGAGTGACCTTTCACTACTTGGACCATCATCCAATATTTGTATGGAGACATTGGATCTTCATATAAAAGTGATGTTTCCTTAGAGAACTAGACTATTATGGATGATATTGAGACTTATTTTGTCCTATCTTGTGAGGACACATCTTGTATGGACAATCAATTCATTGATACCCATCAACATCACTTGTTGCAACTTTAGAGTTCAGGGATGCTTCTTTTAAAGTCTCCAATGATTCATTACAACAAGATCATTTATGTCTTCTAGATTTAGTCCATTGGGACCAATTTCTACCAGACATCTCTTGTTTACTTCTATCCCTCATTTAATATCTAGGTGGAACTATTGAGGAAATATGTCTTCTCTTAGAGGATAAATCTTTAGTCCTTGCATCTGTTGCTACTACAAAGTTCAATGTTGCTTCTTTGAAAGCTTCCAATGAATTCTTGTAGGAGGACATCTATAGTCTTCTTGATTTAGTTTTATGGGATGATCTCTTAACAAGTATTTCAAACTTGTTTATGGAGACACATATTGAATATTTGAGAGACACTATTGATTGCATTCATCTTCTCTTTGATGAAGTTGATTCTTCGTTAGTTGTTGTGAGGGAACACTCTGACCCTCCAGTTCATTCTCTACATGATAATTTGTTATAATTTGACATGAGTGTGGACACATTTCATCAGCATTTGGAGGAGACATCTTTAGAGGAGATATTTGAGTCTTTGGCTTGTGTTCTACATCAGTCTCTAGGATATTCTCTTTTTTATTTTTAGTAGTGTGGCCTAAAATACCTAATTTGATTGTGACAACCTTCAACATTGACATGGGAATACTTTAGCCGAGTTTAGATACTTCATATATTTTGCACTTTCTTCCTACATATTCCTTTTAGGATTTGGGAGATATATTGCACACCCCTTTGGTTTTGTGTCTTCCTAAGGGGAGAAATGTTGTTTGACGATCATGGAAAATTTTCTCCATCTATTTTTGAGCATCTACCATCATATCTCTTCAGGGGGGGAGCTACTTAGTCCTCTTCTTCTCTCTTTATTTTGGGGGGTGTTCTCTTTCTATTTGTTGGGGAGAGGCTTCTTCTTCTTTGGGGGGAAATTTGATATGTACATGGGGACCTAACATGGCCTCATTTATCAGGACCCATCATCTTATACATCCTCCTAAGTTGTGCTTAAGGGGGTTGTTGGTGTAGGTTTTATTTTCCTAGTGGAATAATTTATTTTCCCTTAGCTATAGGTTTTTCCTACACTTTATTAAGCTTGCTTAGGATAATAAAGTGAGTTTATCATTTAATAACTAAGAGATAAAGTGATGAGTTGTATCCACACTTTAAGGGTCAATTATTAACTTTTTCATCACTTTATTTAATATTAGTGGTTATTTGTGGTCAATTCTTATTGTTTGATTTTCCACCTCCATCCTCTCCTTAGTTCTATATAAAATCACTACCTAGCTTGTATTTTTCATCTTGGAAGCTCTTAATTCAATTTTGTCATCCTAAAATTGCATCTCTTAGAGTTTTGGTTTGCATTGTTTATGTTTTTCCATTTTATGTAACTTTTATTTTCTCTTAAAAAGTTCCTTGGGTTATTCAATCTATTTTAGATTTCTAACATTCCTAACCATAAAGGTCAAATTTACCATGCTTCCCATTTCCTTGTAGCCTTTCATTCCATACTAGGACCAAATATCCAACTTTAATTTTTTTGGTATTAACTATTTTGTTAAATAGATACTTAACTTGATGTTGTTTGTTTGCATTGACATTTTGAGATTTTCTTTCGATTTCATCCAACTCAATTAATTAGTTTATCCTACTATCAATAACATCATTTGATTTTTCAGATGACTCATGTATAAACTTGTATATTAGCAATAAGTATTTAATAGGCATTATCACATTCATTCCATATTTAAGTTCATATGGCGACTTCCCAATGGATTTATTTGGGGTAACACAATTGAACCAAAGAGATAACCTCAAATTTGGATTCCAAGCATTTTTATTCTTTCCCAACATTTTTTAATGATTTTTATTTAAATATTGTTGTTGGATTTGACTTGGCTATTTCCTTGGGGATGATATGGGGCAAGTGAAAAAAATTGATCCCATAATCGACACAAAGGTTAATAAACTCTAAGGATCTTAGCATTATCTATTATGAGTTTATTGGGACTCCAAATCTTGTAACAATATGTTCCATGGTAAATTTGATAATGACTTTGTTGGTTTCCTTTCTAGTAAGGATAACTTCAATCCAGTTTGTAAAATAATTAGTTGCTACTAGGATAGACTTAAATTCTCCTTTAGACTTAGTAATTTCACCAATGAAGTCAATATATCATTGCTAGAAAAGGATCCTCTATTGTTAAAGATCTTAATGGAAAAGCTCCAAATCATTTTTTTATTAAAAAAGCTCTATGAAGCATCACAAATCTTGACTATTTGGTGCACATTAACAAACAAGGATGGCCACCAATATCCAACATTGGTAATTTGGTGAGTAGTTGTCTTGGCCATGAAATTGGCTCCACAATATCCACTATGCATTTATCTCAACACTCTATTAGCTTCACTCTTATCTAGACTCTTTAAAAGGAAAATATGTCATCCATGTTCCTCCAATATAGTTCATGGTTCATAATGAAATATTTTATAGTATTAAGTTTTATATTTCTCTTTTGGTTCTCAACCACTCTCCTAGACAATTAAGATGGTAAAATAATATATTATATATTTATACCAAGGAGAGTCTTCTAAATTGCATCTCTTCACAAATCTCTTCCTCCGAGTGTTTTAATCCTACAATTTCCAAGTTTTATTTTTCCATCAAATTCACCAACCATTTCCCTCTAACCAATTTAGTTAGATATCAATATTAAATTTCTAAATTTTATCGTTTTACACCTATTTCTAGTTACTTCTTGCTAAGTGAGGATATATTTTACTACAATATGTGGTACATAAGCAACAACTGTTGTGCCTACTAAATATGTTTTGGATTTTTTCATCTCTTTGACTAAAGCATATACCTATTTTTCCACAACATCATATTATAATTTAGTAGCTTGACATAACTTGCTAAGAAATAAAATTGGCTATTCAAACACATCATTGTTCTTCTATAGTAGTACAACAAAAATCATATGGAACAAATAAAATAAAAATAGTTCAAAAGGTTTTTAAGAATTAGGGGAAGCTAATATTGGGGCTTGTTTAATTGATTCTTTGATATCTTTGAAAGCCTTAGTGGGTTCTCCTTCCTATGCTATGGTTTGTCCATTTTTGATCATCTTTGAAATATACTTATTTTTATGTACAAAATCTAGTACAAACATTATGAGGATTTTAATATGCCCAAATAGTGACTTAATACCTTTGATTGTTTTTGGATGAGGATTTTTTTATATGGTTGCCACTCTTTTAGGGTCAACTTTGATTCTATCCTTAGATATAATACAACCCAAGAATTTACCATTTGCAACCCCAAACATGCATTTCTTTGGGTTCAAGGAAATACCATACTCTATACATATTTTGAAAACCTTCTCCAAATGCATGCAATGATCTTCATCTTTCTTGGAGATTTTTTATCAAGCCATCTCAATAAACCACCATTATGATGTTAATTAAATAAAAAAGGAAACTTTCATTTCCCTTTGAAAGTTATCTCCAACATTGGTTAAGCCAAAGGACATTTAGACATATACATGTGTGCTTGTTGGAGTAGTGAAAGATGTCATATACTAATCTAATTATTTTACCATCACTTGATTATAACCTAAAAAATGTCCATCATAGATAATAACTCACAACCAATTACCTTTTTGTAGCATTGCTTCCATATTTGATAGGGTAAATTATCCTTCAGAGAAGACATATTCAAATTCCTAAAGTACACGCATAGTCAAATACCACCATTATTATTTCTTATTGGGACTAAATTAGAGACCCAAGTGGAATGTTTGATTGGATTTATTATTCCACCATCTCTAAGCTTGGTCAATTCTTGGTGCATCTTAGGTGTTAGGTTAGGGTTTATTAGTTGATTTTTTTGAAGGGCTTAGTATCTAGATTCAAAGAGATATCATGCTGAAATAAGTCCTCTCTATAGGCCTTCTAGGTCATCATAAGACCATGTAAAGACTCT
The DNA here is from genome assembly GCA_007258455.2 of Sequoia sempervirens. Classification (NCBI taxonomy): domain Eukaryota; kingdom Viridiplantae; phylum Streptophyta; class Pinopsida; order Cupressales; family Cupressaceae; genus Sequoia; species Sequoia sempervirens. The sequence goes on along the minus strand of VDFB02071554.1, from coordinate 49,006 downwards.
ACTATAATTTCTCTATAATTCAATAACCATAGTTTTTATTTTACGATTCATCTTCTTCCTAATGTATACCTTTTTTGGTGGATGAATTTATGCCCAAGTTGACCTCTTCTAAGTACTTTTCATGAATTTTAGAAATATTCTTATTAGCCCCATCAAACATTCTTTCAAGGACAAGCACTACCTTATGGACTTTTTTGGTCTTTAGCTAAATGATTTTGTTTCCAAAAATATTTTTCTTGTCATCTACATTCTTAATAAAATATTGGAAATATATTTCTTGACTATGGTACTCATCTAAACAATTTAAAATCTTTAATAGATCTTGATCATCATTGAAATCTTGCTAGTAAAAAGTGTTGTTAGGCACAAATGGTCTTGTTAGTATTTCCACTTTTGAAATTCCTGCTAGTGTCAAATATTTTGATTTAATTGCTATGTTTTCTAGGAAATCAACAATAATATTCCTCTCTTGTTCTACCCAATCAATAAAGAATGCACCAATTAATTCAATTGTATCCAAAAAAACATTTGTATATTATTTGAGTCCTTTATTTTTGGAAGAATATCTTGACATTAATTATGAAACAACTAATTCAAAATCCTCAGACTCTAAGATTTTTAATCTTATGGTTAGCTTCTACACTCAATCTTAATAATATAACTTCATATTCAACCACATTATTATTACATTTGAACCTAAGATTGGAGAAAGAATTAAATGACTCACTAGTTAGAGAAATGAGAATAAATATTCCTCTAGATCCTTCCTTAGAACATGCCCCATCAAAATACATCAACCCAATGCTATTATACAAAATTTCTTGAACCATCTCATTTTAAGGATATTTATTATCATGATCTAGTTGGCTTCCACTTCAAAGTTATCCAAGTTAGTGTCTATGAAATGAATATCTTCACGTGTTGCTCACTATATTCAATAATGGAGACCTTTCCTCCCTATTTAATCTTACATATTTTTCATTAATGGGAATGACCACATGAGAAGAATACATGTGAATACTCCCTCCTAAAGCTACTAACCATCTCCTTGATAGTAGCATCCCATATTGGGGAGGAATATTAACAATAATGACATTCATTTAATAAAATTTTTTAGGGAAGGCTACCAACTTGAAATCAAAAACCTTCATAACACCAATTTTTGACACCTCCCTAAAGTCCATTACAAAGCACTTATCATAATATGTACTCACCCATAGGCCCAGTTGATTCATGACTTGCAATGAAAAAAAAATTGATTCCCTTGAATCAATCATATAGTTTCTTACCAATTTATCATTGAAAACTAGGGAAGCATAAAAGGGATCCACCTTAGATGAAAAATTTCTTATTGTGGTACCTATTAGTAGGAAAGTACAAATAGACAAAACAAAGTTGAGTAAATCCTACCGCATCTATTGGTATGTGGTGAATGGTCATGCAAATATTGTACACATCAAGGTTTTCCCACTGACATGCTAAGGTTTTTTCTTGTTGACATGTCAAGGTTTTACTATTAACACGCCAAATGAAAAAAGACCTTGTAAAACCTAATTCTAGAAGGTTCCAAAAAGCTTGTTATAAGCGGCTGGGATGTATGTTGTGATAGTGTTTGCAAGATTGTAATGTATTTTGCATTGGATAATAAAATCATTGGGTGGCCGAGTTTTTGTGGATGTAACCCATATTGGGTGAACCGCGTTAAATTTTGTGTTGATCTTTTTGTATTATTCTTCATTGTTATTTCTAGGTTATTTAATCTCCATATAATTATTAATGTTTATTGCTCCAATATGCCTGAACTCTAACAACTAGTATCGGAGCTGTGTTTATTTCGGCCGATTGGCAAGAAACCTCTAGTTTTGAGTGGGAGCAGTGAAAGAAGGAAAATTCAAGGTTGAAAAGTTTAATGGTCAAAATTATCAATTATGGAAGATGCAGATGGAAGATTATTTGTATCAAAAGGATCTATGGCAGCCATTGCAAGGAAAAGCAAATAAAGATGCTATGATGTCCGATGAAGAATGGGGGATTCTAGATAAAAAGGCACTAGGAACCATTCAGTTGTGCATGGCACCATCTATGACATTCAATATAACAAAAGCAAAGACAATAGAGGATTTGATGACAACTTTGGCTAAATTGTATGAAAAACCCTCAACCTCAAATAAGGTATTTCTCATGAAGCGTTTGTTTAATATAAAAATGATTGAAGGTGGATCTGTGACATATCATTTAAATAAGTTTAATATGATTACTAGTCAGTTAACTTCTGTAAAAGTGAATTTTGATGAAGAGGTGAGGGCTCTCTTGGTTTTATGCTCTTTTCCAGAAAACTGGAATAGCTTGGTAATGATTGCAAGTAACTTTTTCTTTGGTTCAAATACATTGAAATTTGATGATGTTGTTCACGTTATCCTTAGCGAGGAAATGTGATGAAAAAGCACAGGTGAAAGTTCAACATCGAGTAATTCTTTGACTACAAAGAATAGGGGAAGAACAAAAGAGAGAGGAAAAATCCCAACAAATTATGGAAAGTCACAAGGGAAGTCGAAGAAAGGAAAATCTAAATCTAGAGGAAGAATGGATTGTTGGCACTGTGGAAAGCCAGTACACTTGAAGAAGGATTGTTGGTCTCAAAAGGGAAAACAAGGAGACGAAAAATATGATGAAAGTAAGGAAGTTAATGTTGCAAGTAATAAATTGCAGGATGCTTTAATTCTGTGTTTAGATAATGCTAATGATTCCTGGATAATAGATTCAAGGGCCTCATTTCATGCCACACCCCATAGGAAATATTTTGTAGATTATGTTCAAGGTGATTTTGGACAAGTATATTTGGGTGATGATGAACCCTATCAGACTGTTGGAAAAGGAAAGATACAAATCAAGCTGCAGAATGGAAATGAATGGTTGCTATAGGAGGTAAGACATGTTCCAAATTTGAGAAGGAATTTAATTTCTGCAACAACTGGGTAGTGAAGGCTGCATAGTTACCTTTTCAGAAAAAGTCTGGAAGGTCACTAAAGGTGAATTAGTAGTAGCTAAAGGTGAAAAGGTAGGCACATTGTATTTTTGTACTGGTAATACTTATTCTACCTTAGCTACTACTAAAACAGTTGCTACTAAGACAATTATCACACTTGCTACAGGGACAAAAACAAAATTGTGGCACCATAGACTTGGAAACATGAGTGAGAAAGGGATGAAGATCCTTCACTCCAAAAAGTTGCTACCAGGTTTGAAGTAGATTGACTTGGAGTTTTGTGAAAATTGTGTTTATGGAAAACATAAAAGATTTTGATTTCTCAAAGTTGGGAAAGAGAAAAAGAGTGAGAAATTAGAGCTTGTGCATTCAGATGTATGTGGACCAGCTCAGGTATCTTCTCTTGGTGGCTCTTGCTATTATGTTACTTTTATTAGTGATGCAACTAGGAAAACATGGGTGTATTTCCTAAAACAAAAATCAAAATTATTTGAAACTTTTAAAAAGTGGAAAGCTTTGGTTGAGAATGAGATAGGAAAAAAGTTGAAGTGTCTTAGATATGATAATGGAGGTGAGTATTGCAGTAGAGAATTTAAAAATTACTATTCATAAAAGGGAATCTGTAGGCAAAAAATGGTTCCTGGAACCCCACAAGAAAATGGTGTGTTTGAGAGGATGAATAGGACCATTATGGAGTGTGCAAGGAGCATGAGATTGCATGTTGAACTACCCTTATAGTTTTGGGTAGATGTTGTACATACTGTTGTTTATTTAATAAACAAGGGACCTTCAAATCCTTTGAATGGTGGCATTCCATAAGAGGCATGGACAGGTAATAAGGTAAACTATTCATTTCTAAAAACCTTTGGTTGTGAAGCTTTTGTCCATGTTGATATTGAAAATATAACCAAGCTTGAGGGTAAGTCTAAAAAATTTACCTTCATTGGATATGGAGTAGATGAATTTGGTTATTGGTTATGGGATTATGAAAATCATAAAATTATTAGGAGCAGAGATGTTATATTCAATGAGAAGGTCGTGTATAAAGATCAACTGCAGGAAAAGAAGCATGAACATGCCAAAAAGGAATATGTGGTGTTGGATGAGATTCTAGAAAATAAAATGCCAGTGGTACCTGATGCTCAACAACAAGTTATCCCATAGACTCCTGCAAGTGTTAGAAGTTCTACAAGGATAATTATACCTCCAAAAATATTTTCTCCATCGTTATATTATTAACTTATTCTAGTGAACCTGAAGGTTATGAAAAATCAATGCAGGTAGATACCAAAAATCAGTGGGAGCTAGGCATGAAAGAGGAAATGGATTCCTTGCTGCAGAATCAAATTTGGGACTTAGTCCAATTACCTGTAGGGGAAAGAGAATTTCCAAATAAATGGGTTTACAGGTTGAAGGAAGAAGATGGAGGTAAGAAAAGATATAAGGCCAGACTCGTGGTAAAAGGTTTTGCATAGAAAAAAGGTATAGATTTTGATGAAATATTTTCTCCGATTGTAAAGATGACTTCTATTAGAACCATTCTAAGTCTTGTGGCTACGAAAGACTTGCATCTTGAACAACTAGATGTAAAAACAATATTTATCCATCGGGATTTGGAAGAGGAAATATACATGTAACAACCACAGGGATATGAGGTCAAGGGTAAGGAGGAATTTGTGTGTAGGTTAAAGAAGAGTTTGTATGGACTGAAGCAAGCACCTCGGAAATGGTATTTGAAATTTGATAGTTTTGTGGCTGAACAAGGTTACAAAAGATGTCATTTTGATTATTGTTTTTATTTTAAGAAATTGGGTAATGGCAACTATATTATCATGTTGCTTTATGTTGATGACATGCTTGTTGTTGGGTCTAACATGCAACATATCAATGAACTTAAGAAAAAATTAGAAAATTAATTTTCTATGAAGGATTTGGGTGCAACAAAACAAATCCTTGGTATGAGGATCACATGGGATAGGACAAACAAAAAATTATTTTTTTCTCAAAGTGAGTATGCAGAGAAGGTGTTGAAAAGGTTTAACATGCAGAATGCAAAAATAGTTAGTAAACCTTTGCCTAGTCATTCTAAGTTGACTAAGGAGATGTGTCCAAAGACACAAGAGGAGGAAGAAAAAATTTCTAAGATACCATATGTATCAACAGTTGGAAGCTTGATGTATGCAATGGTATGCACAAGGCCAAACATTGCACATGCAGTGGGAGTTGTGAGCAGGTATATGAGCAATCCGAGAATGGAACATTGGAATCTGGTAAAATGGGTTCTTTGATATTTGAGAGGTACTACTTCAAAGAAACTATGTTTTGGAGGAACAAATTCTGCTCTAAAAGGATATGTTGACTCTGATCTAGTGGGTGATATTGATAGCAGGAGTACTCCAGGGTATGTTTTTACTATAGGAGGTACTACAGTCATTTGGATTTCAAGATTGCAAAAGGTTGTTGCACTTTCAACCACTGAAGCTGAGTATGTTGCTGCTACAGAAGCTAGCAAGGAGATGATTTGGTTACATCATTTTATGGAGGAATTGAGACAATGACAAGAAGATATCCCTTTGTACACTGATAGCCAGAGTGTCATTCATCTTGCTAAGAATTGAACTCTACATTCAAAAACTAAGTACATACAACTTAGATACCACTTCATCCGGTCAGTTTTGGAGGATGGACAATTGAAGCTAGAGAAAATTCACACAAGTGAGAATCCTACAGATCTATGTTGACAAAGGTAGTTACATGGGAGAAACTGATTTCCTCATCAGTTTTTTTTGGCCTTCACGAATGATAATTGTGGACATAAGAAACCAACCGGACCTTTCAATGGGAGCTGCAAGTACAACGGTGTCATCCAGGATTAGTCTCCAAGTGGGAGATTGTTGGTATGTGGTGACTGATCATGCAAATACTATACACTCGTAACAAGAAATGGGTTTTGGGGAATCACCCTTTTTTTTTTTGTTAACACGTCAAGGTTTTCCTGTTAACATGTCAAATGAAAAAAGACCTTGTAAAACCATAATTCTAGAAGGTTCCAAAAATATTGTTATAAGTGGTTGGGATGTATGTTGTGGGAAGGTGTTCACGAGATTGTAATTTGTTTTACGCTAGATAATAAATTCATTGGGTGGTTGAGTTTCTGTGGATGTAGCCCATATTTGGTGAACCATGCTAAATTTTGTGTTGGTCTTTTTGTGTTATTCTTCATTGTTATTTATAGGTTATTTAATCTGCATATAATTGTTAATGTTTATTGCTCTAATTTTCCTAAATCCTAAAATCTTACCACAAAGAGCCCATAGAGCATAAGATTCAAGAGATAACATCTAGGGTAGGGATAGGATAGATAGGTCATGTCCCATCCCTTAGATATATGTACATGAAAAGATATGTATGATAAAAGAGAGAGAGATAGAGAAGAGATATGGGAGAGATAGGAAAGAAAGTAGATAAGAGTATACAAAAGAATATATGTAGAGTATAGTGGAAGACATATGACATATGATGTAAATAAGATATATCAGGATATATGAATGTATTCAATATCTATATTATGTTGTGTGATGTTCAGTTAGATGCGGATAATTAGTTGATATTATGTTTGAATCAAATTGTTTCCCCCTTTATATGATTGAGTCAGGGGTATAAACTACAACACTTAGGAATTCCTTGCAAGCTCAAAACTTTGGTCTATGTTCCCCTATTTCCTTGCTAACATTGGCTATTTTTTGGGGACTCTGGTTAGGTTGTATAAAAGACAACACTACTCACAATTTTTTTAAAATTTTAAAATAAAACTTACAAGAAGGGAAATAAGGAAGATATGAAAATTTGTGGAACTTTCCTCTTGGTTTCTATCCTATGAGAGGGGTGTAGGCACCAAGGGGATGGAGAATTGAAAGGGGGAGAGATTCCAAAAGGGATCCTTGAAGAGATGTGACCAATAAGAGAAGTTACCAAATAACTACCATGGGAAATAATAGAGGACTAATGAAATCCAAAATCAATCACACCCATGGCAAAAGGAGACAAGAAAAAAACAAGAGAGGTTAAGAAACAAATTGAATTCACAAGAAAAGTGAACACAAAAAGCCCAAATGGAGAAGAGAGAAGACAAAGACAAATTGTTGAAAGAGAAAAAAGATGCCATGGAAGAATGAAAATTGTGGAGAAGAAGAGAGTTGAGCATTCCGATGAGGGTGTTCTTGAGCATGTGAAGGTGGGTGTTGTGGAAGAGAAAGAGAAAGAAAATAGAGAAGAAGAATGGAAGACCCCGGAGAAGCCAAATTCATGTTGGAAAAAAATAGGACAAATACTAACCAATTTAAAGAATAAAATTGATGATTATGGAAAATCTAGAATGTTGTTATTAGGGTCATGTGATAGCACAAAGGCTCCACTCCTACCACAATCCTCCAAAAGTCTTACCATCCAACCGAATCTATCAAACTTGATAGTCAATTTAGATGATAGATTTAACGATTTTTTAAAAACTCCAAAAAAAGTTCTATCTATTCAAGAGAAATATTTGGAAGAGTTAGTTAATAGAAGTATAAGGAAATTCAAGGAATGAGAAATAGAAAAAAAATGAGATCATATTTAATTTGGGAAAATAATTATGTTCACTATGAAAATAAATTTCATTAACATATAAGAAGGTGAAATGATGCCTTGAAGAGTCATAAACCCTGGACTAAGACCCATACCCAATGCCATATAAGAGTAGAAGAATTTTGAAAGAAGAGACACTGCGAAGCAAAGAGACAAGAAAAATAAGGAAAAGACATAAATTGGGAATAGATACTTGGAAAAAAGCACTTTGACATAAAGTCAACAAGAGATAAAGGAAGAGAGTAGAAGCACCATATAGTTAGAAGGATAAAAAAAGAATAGGAAGAAAAGAATAGTTCACAAATCTGCAAACATAAAATAGAAAGAAGATAGAACAAAATGGAACCATCAATCAAAATTCCAGTATTTGGAAAAGATACAATAAAGGCTACAAAACACATATTCCTACTAAGATTTTATGGGAAAGGCAAAGCATTGATGAGGACAAACCAAAGTTATTAGACTTTGTATCTTCATTAAGGAAGGATGTACTAGATTGGTACAAGAAAACTTATCTAGTAAGCATGGAAAAAAATGGGATGAGTGAAACACAATTTCTTGGAAAACTTTGACACTCCAGATATCCCTACAAAGAGTGTTAATTAAAATGAAAGATTTAGTGCAAAAATAAGATGAATTTGTGAAGGAATATGACAAAAGATTCAAGGAAGTCTCCCACAAATTAGGGGAACCTCTAAAAAAATGACAAAAGGTTGAATGGTTCATCTTTGGATTACAAAAGGGAATCATAGTAGCATTAGATGGGAAAATATTTAACTTATATAGACCTAATCACAATGCCATATTGCATAGAAGCTCAAATATAGCGCATGCCATAGAAGGATGACATAAACAAAAATTTTAAGAAATTACAATTAGTGGTAGAACAACTGACAAAATCGAATTTTGGAAAGAGGAGTGGAAAAGAAAGCTAAGGAGAATTGGTGCATATATTGTTCAAGGGAAGGTCATATTCATAATGATTTCCCTAAGGCTCAAGGAGAAAGAATTGCAACATCCTTGCACATAGAACTAAAAACTATACCAACTAAAACAAATTCATTATATTATGAAAATTGCCAAGAATGGGACAACCACCTCATTGAGGACTATCTTGAAAATCAATTTCAACTTTGGAATACAAAAAATCATCATAATCCAAGATGCCCCATGAACCACAATTGGGATGCAGAGATGGATAGAAAGATGGTATATGTTAAAGGACTTGTGAAAGGTCCTTTATATGATAGATGATATAGACAACCACCTTGGAGAGATAGTAAAAATATGTATACATTATAGAGAAACCCATTGAACAAGATTTCATTGGAGATAATAAACAACCAAACTATAGAGGAAGAGGGTGTGGTAGAAAGAACTGCGAAAAGAGTGAGGCTATATGTTATAATTAGAGAAAGGTAGGCCACTATGCTACAGAGTGTTTGGAAAAAAAGAAAAGGAAGTGTCATTTTTACGAAGATGATTCTCATGACATATTCAAATGCAATAAAGCAAAACAGTATTATCAAAATACAACACAATCAAGAAGTGATGGTGTACAATATCATAAAGGAGCTAGGGTAATTAGAAGAATACCATCACAAGGAGTAAGAGGTTGTCAAATAATGTATCAATGGACATCTAATACATCAAATGAAGAATTTTTTAGTGAAGAACAATAAATCCAAACCAAGAAAAAGAATAAATCCAAAACAAATAAGAAAATGATTACAATATTGGATAGACAAGGGACTAAAACTGGGAAGAATAAACAAAGAGAAATTGAAGAAGTGAGTGAAGGCTTAGGTCCGGAAGAAGAGGAATGAGATTAATTTCAGCCAAGAAAACAACATGATAGAGTAGTAGAAAATGCAAAACAACAATTCATACAATAGAAAAATGATGACATAGCCTAATTTTCCAAAGAAGTCATAATGACATGTAGTAGATCATGGAATATAACGGTCATGACTCTTTGATAGGTTTCTCTTATATTCTTAAGACCAAAAGGCATGACTTGGTGGAAGAAAGTGCTCCAAGGAGTAATAAAATTAGTTTTGTGTTAATCCTCTATTGCTAATAGCTATTCAGATTTGGTTATACCTAGAGAATTCATCCATGTTTGATAACATTCCATGTACTAATGTAAGATTCACTATAATATCAATATTGTGGAGTGAGAAGTCATCTTTGAGGAATGTTTTGTTAATATCTTTGAAATTTGTGTAGATGTGGATGCCCCAAGTTAACTTGGAAACTAGAATAATATTAGATACACACTCAAGATCATCAATGAGATGTATGAATCCAACTTCCAATAGTTTTTTAAGTTTTTATTTTACTAGGAGGGCAATCTATGGATGCATTTTTTTTAGCTTCTACTTGACTATTTTGGCATCAGGATACACTACTAGATGATGTACTACCAATGATAGATCAAGACCTGGCACATTTGAATAGGACCATGTGAAGTTTTTAGATACCTTCTTCAGAAAATATGTGAAATTCTATTTTTCTTTACTTGTGAGTGAAGCTATCATGAAAGTAATTTTTGGTACTTCTTTTGTGCCTAAGTTAATCTCTTGTGCCTCTTTCACTAAAATGTAGAATTTTCTCGGTAGCATGGTACTACAATGGAAAGCTAAAATTCTTCATCCTCTAGAGACTTAAAGAGGTTTACACAAGAGGATACTTCTTTTATTTTTAATTTTTCTTTTTTCACTAGCACCTCTTTAAGGTTTTCACTAGTGGGCTTATATTTTGGCTTTATTTTTCATTTTTATGACTAAGGAAATTTTCCATTTCCCCAAAGTAGGTAGTATTGATGATTTCAATGTCAAATTCAACTTTATGGTCTCCCATCAATAGATTTTCATGAAGTCCCATAAGCTCTCATTGATTGATTCATCATTTTTTAATGTATCCAAAGGTGGTGAGCCTTGTTGGTCCCAATCGATGAGTTCAAGATATTTACAAGAGGAAGTTTGATAAGAGTGGGTGAGGTGAATATGGTGCAAATGTTCCGGTCTTGGAATAGGTTGGTGATACATTCAAAGGAGTCTTTGTGGGTGACCTTGTTGGTGATATTGACAATAGGAAGGGCCTTAGCCACTTCAATGAGGATAGTTCAAGTTCTAAGGGCATAATTTCAAATGATTTGTATCCAAGCCCTTGATGAACAAGATTATTCTTTGGAAGCATAGGTCCTATGGTTCCTTGTTCATATATTCCAAGACCTTTTCCCTTGTATCCCATGTTTTTGAAAATATGGAGGCCTTTGGAATGTATATCTGTAGTTAGAGAATGAATTTATTCTTCTTCATCTCTATAGAGCCATGATGTTATATCACCTTCAATAGTTTATTTGTCTAAAAGTCACCAAAGTCATAACATAGTTGACCCACTTTTGAAGAAGATTGTAGATATTGATTTGGAGAGTCAAGGTTGATCGTAAGATCTTGGAGACTATGGGATATTTCCCACAAAAAAGGAGTCTTGTAGCTCATATTCCTTGCATCCTTTCCTAACAATCCTAGCCTTGATCTCAAGAATGGGAGTGTCAAAGGTTGAGGCAGAGGTGAGTGAAGATGGGTCAATATAGGATGATGATGGTTGTAAGGAAGATGTTATATTATTATTTGGACAATGGTAAAAATTATTATAGCTTCCTCCCAATAATTTAAAGTATTTAAAGGGTGGGGGCCCTGCCTTGATTGGCTAAAGCATCATGTTGCAAGAAATAGGTCATGAGGTCCAAAATCCCCTCGTTTGCGTGACCTATTGAAGGGAATGTCGCACCAACATCGTTGGTCAAACCAAAAAATTCCTAATGCACTATAGGTTATAGGGGGCTAAGCCAATTCCTACAGTCTAAAGAAATTTATAGTGTTTGAAGGGTTGGGGATCGACAAAATTGGTAATATTTTTGTCATGTGGGAATTTGATATATTGGTGATAGGTAGAAGGGATGACTTGCATGACATGTACCCATGGGAGATTATAGGGGAGATCAAGGTCTAGAACTTGAAATAGAGTCCATGGTTACTATTCCAACATAGATAGGTAACTTAATGGTTCCTTTAGATGCTCATTCTACGTCATCATATGATTTGATTTTTATTCATATTTGGGGATCCATAGCTCCTTCAAAATATCCCAATTGTTTTATTAATGTTAAGGTGCATAATTTTAAGCTTAATCCATCATCTATGAGGACTCATTTGATTTATGTTTATGGATGATGGATTTGATGTGAAGAGACTTATTTTGGGATGGTTTAGAAGTTGGAAGCTCTATTTCAATGAATACTAGGTGATGTTGTGATGATAAGTTCCCTATCATGGCTTGAAATTGGTTAGCATTAATGCAATTAGGGACACATGACTCTTGTAAAGCTTGTTTTATAATTTGTTTATGGATAGGGGAGGTTTTGAGGAGCTCTAAAGTAGAAATTTGAGTAGGATTTTTCCAAGGTGATCTAAGAGGTTGCATTGGGTAGATGGTTGAGAGAATGAGGAAGAATCCCATTGGATGGTTACCCAACCTTAGCACGTGGTTATTGCACAATTAGAGTTTTTTATGATCATGATGACTACTTGAGAGTGGCTTTCCTCAATTATACCCACTATGGAATCATAGGATGAAGAGTTATGAATGTTATTGTCGCAATTATGGGTGGTACCCTTATTAGACATGGAGGCTTTCCTTTCATCATGCTTTGAAAAGGGAATTTTTTACATACCTAGTTGTTCATTTGAGGAGTTCAATGGATGGCCTTCAACTTTAATCTCACCTCAAATGATGAGATATTGAATGTAATTATTAAGTTTCATACATTTTGTAGTGTTGTGATCTTTGATCAAAGGTACTCACAATATTCATTATCTTTATACCATGCAAGCTTAGGATGGTGTTTTTTAAATGCTCTTGTCAATAATGTTTTTGTGAACCAATTTTTGAAAAGCTACCTCCATGGATTCTCCCAATGGATTATATTTGTGTTTGAGGGGATAGCTTTGCTTAGGTTGTCCTTATAGAATAGTGACACTATTTTGGACAGATTATACATTTGGATTGTTTTGGGAGGATGATGGTGTTTGTGGTTGGATATTTTGAACATGTTTGACATTGGTTACACCATCATTGACTACATTTTTGTTCTTGGCCTAGAAGTGGGTTTATCATTGGATTGGTTATTATCTTTGGTTTATTTGTATATCTTAACCAACCTTTTAGTGATGAGGGCCTTTTCTATGGTTACTCCTTTCTCTATGATCTCATCAAAAGAGTTAGTACATTAAACTTATAGATGAAACCCATTTCCTAATTCAAGTTTTGGACAAATATGGTGCTTAATTGTTTTTTAGGAATAGGCCATGGGAATCTACTTGTGAGATGTCTCCATCATTGTAAGAAGGTGGAAAATATCTCACCATTTTTTTGTTTAGTGTTGCACAAATCTCACATAGTGATTTCATGTTTGATGTTGTAAGAGAAATGTGCAAGAAATTTCTCAACTAATTCTTTGAATGTGGTGATAGATCCTTGAGGTAGATAAGTAAACCATTCTAATGCTTGGGCTTCTAAAATTTGAGGATATAGTCACATTAGATACAAATCACTGTAAGTGACTTCTTGGCAAGCTATGTAGAATTCTTAGCATGTGAAACCTAGGATCTCCCTTCCCCTTATATTTGTAAAACCTAAGCACTTTGAATTTTTTTGGGAAGCAAACCATAGTGACAGACCTATCAAAGGGGTAAGGACATATGTCATCAAATTTGTAGTGTTTATTTTGATTTGATGTTCTTATTTGTAATCCTTTGAGTAGGTCTATCATTTCTTGTAGTTCATGTGCAATATAATTTGTGGAGCCAAGATTATAAGATGTGTATGTTGTGTGATTTATCGTGGTAACGAATATGTAGAGCTATAAGGATGAATGCATTATTGGTCACTTGGTGGCATTTTTTAGTAATTGGATTTGGAGGGGTATGTTGAATATGACTGTTGGAGGTTTTGGTATGAGGATGTCGGTGGGATGTAGTGGGTTTTGATATACATGTGAGTTATTGCATTTTGAGGAAGATATGTGTGTGTAATGTTAATATGTGGAATGGAGGTTTGGGGTGGTTGATGTTGTTGGATGAAGTTTGTTGATTTATTTAAAGGTGGTTGTGGTGTGGTAGCATCTATACTAGGGTGAACTATACTTTGTAGGTATTGTGACCCTAAGTTGTGTAGATGGGTTGGATATGATTTGTTATGAGATGGGATGGGGGTTAGAAGATGATTTCAGGTCTAATGTGTGTCAAAATTTGGGGTTATTGGATGGTTGAAGGGATTGTGGTCCACATAAATTGTCTGAGGGGTTAGTGGATTTTGTAGTTGATGTGAGTGTGAGATCTTTTTTTTAGCTATGATATGTCAAAATATCGTGGAAGTTTTTCCCTACTTTGGATTACTTGTAACAAAAATGGTCTTTGTCTAATTCAATAAGTATTCATTAAATTCACAACTTCTATATTTTGGGCACTCTTGTAACCTTGACATCTATTTGGGTTACACTACAAGAGTTTCATTTATGTTTTAAATTTCAGGAGATGAGGATTGATATATGGCTTCACCTTGGGTTATCAGGATGAAAATTTCATTAGGAATTCTCATGGTGTAAGTGTTTGACTCCATTAGTCTCTTGGTTTGTGACCTTGTAAGTGACATAAAAAAGTGGACCTAGTTGGATTTTTTTGTTTTGATGGATGAAATGAAGGTCGATTTGTATGTTTTTTGAAGAATAATTTGAGTGAAAGTGTGAGGATAAGTGATGGTTTAGGACTTAAGTGTTTATGTTTAAGGATTAGACACGTGTGTATGGTTAGAATGCTTGGGATGATGGTTTTGACTTGGATTGGAAAGCTTTGAACTTTTGGACTAAGTTTGAAAGGTTGATTTTGGGATAGTGATTTTATGGAAGACTAAGGGGATGATGTTGAACGAAAATTGTTGGGAAAATGTGTCTCAACCTTGCAATTATATAAAGGTTATTGTTGATAGGATATATATATATTTCCTAGTTGCACCGATAGGTGTAATATACAATGGCAACAAGGGGAGGAGTGGGGTGCGTGTGAACAATTTTTTGTTAACTTTTTTAGGAAACTCCTAAAATGGCCAACACACATTAAATAAATGATACATTGTAAATATAGACCATTAATTATTAGGTTTTAGATCTAATGGTGGATATTTTGTTGGTATGTCTTTCCCTAGAAGGTAACCCTATTTTATGAGGGTGTTGTACTATAATGGTAGATCGTGATGTATTCTGGGAGTCTGATAGCAATCATGTTGTCTCAAGATCTCTAGTGGTGATACTCTTGTGAGCAGCTTGTTCTACAAGTATATTGTAATCTTTGTGATTTTTTGAATAATATATTGGGCAGCTTTTGGAGAATGGGATTTTTCTCTTGAAAGGGTTTTCCCCACGTAAATCACTGTGTTATGGTATGCATGATATTTATGTTTAAGTTTCTATAATTGTTAAATATCTGTAAATTTTTGCATTATTCTCCTCTCAAGATTAGTATAGGAAGTTGTTTTGCTACCTTAGCTTCCTTACAAGTGGTATTAGAGCCTGATCACCTTTGGTTTCAGTTTGGGTTGTTGGGTTTTTTGAACTAATCTAGATTTGAGTGGGAGCTTGTGTAGAAGATACTTTGTGATCTTGTAGGAATTTTCAGATGGCAAGTTCATCAGGGAGAATAGAGGTGGAGAAATTTTTTGGAAATAATTTTGAAGCATGGAAGTTAAAGATGGAAGAGTTGTTGATACATCGAGATCTGTGGGATGTTGCTGATGAGAATCTTTCAAGGCCTATAGTTCCTACTCAGGCTGCTCAATATGATGTTATGGACTGTAAACCCAAGGGTCTAATCAAATTGTTCTTGGAAAACTTTATTTTAATTAATTTCCATGAGGAGACTTCTGCATAAAAACTATGGAAGAAGCTTGGTGAGATGTATTAGGCCAAATATTTAGTGAACAATATTTTCTTGAGGAATGTTATCCTCAAATCCAATTGTGCTTGATTCACGATGTAATCCCCTACAAAACTTGTCTATTTTGTAGGTTTATGTACTTCAAGCACGTAAAATGAGGAAATATTCAATTGGCCTTAATGTGTAGTCCTAAACCTCAAATTTTCCTTTCAAGTGTTTGTCCTTGTCCATTTCTTAAAAATATTCAAAACAAATGTTTTGTTAGTTTTTACCCTTTAGGAGTTAGAATTTTTTTTACTCATGTAAGAGCGCTGATTTTCAATGCTACTACATGAGCTAAGTGTTGAAGTGTTGATTTTCAACACTCCTACACTTTACTCTCACTTCATGTGATATGTCTGAGTGCTAATTTCTAGCGCTTTGACATATGGTCTTATGTCGAGTCTTCCACATTTTCGAGTGGTAATTTTTAGTGCTCATGCATCTTCAACATTTTGAAAATGTTGGAGCAGTGATTTTCATCGCTCCTATATTTTCCCTCCCTTTCACACGCACGGTCATAAATGTATTTCATGTTTATTAATGGCTCCTTTTTGAATCTTTTTACTGACTTATTTAAGTCATTTTAAGTTCATTTCTTTCCATTTCAACTTGGTTTCTTCCTCTTCCCTCACACCAATCATTGTGCAAACCTGAAGAGGATTTGTGATTGCGGATTTTGTGGGTGATTGAAGTAGGGTTTTCATCTTTTGTTTTCGTCCCTTTCAGGTATGATATGCTTTACACTTTTCTTTTGTTGTTTTTCCATTTTATTTACACTTGTTCTTCATGTTCTTCTTAGTTAGGCGATTGGATTTATGTCTTTATTTCTTGGTTCATTTTCTTCCTTAGGGTTTTTTCTGCATGCCTTAGTTCCTTTTTGGATTTCATTTGTGAAGGAATGACATCATTTTTTGATACTACATCTTCAATTTTCCTCTCTTGTCATTTAACCTTGAATTTTGTAGAGGTTTTTAATGTTCACCACTCCCACATATACAAGTTTTTCCCTCATCTTACAAGATGTAGGAGCGGTGAAAATCACTGCTCCTACACAAAATTATCTTCCCTGTTTATGTCTTGGCAGTGAAAATACCCATTCTTACACTCAGTTCAATATGATGATAGTGTTGGATGTTGTGGTTGTGTTTCTAATATGTGGTTGTCATTGATGTCAACACTATTAGCATTAATGTATTTGAAGTTGTATATGTCGAGGATATTGAGAAAATTGTAAATAAATGAGTTGCAAGTTGTCAGTGGTGAAGTGAAGTTCAGTGTAGCTGACATACTAGTGGTTATGTATGTACGTTGTTAATCAGAGGTTGTGGACTAAAGGGTTTGTTGCTGTGTGTATCTAGTTTATCCACGTCAAGTTTCAGAGATCCGCATGAAGATTTGATCGAGTTATGAAGATTTTCATTCTGACATTTTTTTTGTTTCTTCAATTGGTGTTCCTAATTGAACATGATGCTATTTCAATTAGTTCAGTTGTTGCAGATGCTTCTCTTGTGATCTGTGATGCTTGTGGATGTTTCTAGATTGTTCTCTATCTTTTTTGCACATCTGCATTGATCGTTGTGCTCGTGATCCGAGATTTTCTCTTGCGTGTTCATGTTTTTCTTGTTCTTGGTCGACATAGTGTTTGTAGCATGTTGTGGATCTTTGAGGATAAATTAATTGAAGTGTTTTCATGTTGAAGATGTTGTTTTGGGTCCTTACTAAGTTTTGGCTGACCTTGGTTAATTTGCATTGATAATCTTTAATGTTTTGGGCCGACAATTTATATTCATTTTATTATTTCTTTGTGGCCGACTTGTAGCGATGGAATTTCTTGTTGCAGATATATAGGTGATTTTTCATTTCATTTGATGTATGCCAAATGTGTGTGTGTGAATAATGTTCTAAATCATTCGAAGGCAAAGCAGAGTGTGAAGAAGAGTGAAGAAGAGTGGAGAAGTGTTCATGTGCTTAATTGGAACTGTAATCAGGCATTAGCAGATGCTATTTTCTCAGTTCAAAATCCGGATGGCCATAATCCAAATCTCTTTGTAAGACAGTGTGTCTTCCTTTGTAATTGAGCAGTGAGCTCTAGGCAGTGTGCCTGAATGCATGTGCATTCCCCATATTTTATTTTCATTATACTTTTAACAGGGTATAATCTTGTGGACTGACCTCCATCATGGTTTTTCCCCTAACAAGGTTTCCACGTAAAAAAATCTTGGTGTTATGTGTGTTTTTGATGTGTTGTTGATTCATGCTTTCATTGATATTAATCAGATCTGAGAATAAGATTAATAAGTGGAATAAGTTTTTGAATTTCTATGACAACTGATTCACCCCCCCTCTTAGTTGTCTACCCTTGTCTTGCCAACAGATAGGGCATGTTCGAGCGGGGAAAATTAATGCTCAAACATAAATGAACCTTCCCACCTTGATGTCAGAGCGCTAATTTTTAGCGCCCCAACATCAACTCTTTAAAAGACTTTCAAGGCATGTAGAAGCATTTTTTTCAGTGCTATTACATGCAAATGAACTTCCACCAGATGTAGAAGCATTGATTTTCAGAGCCCTTACACAAATGGCAGTTTTACACTTAACACTCAAAAAATCATTCCATTTGCTCTCCAAACCTCGTTCCACCACTAATGCTTCATTTTTCGTGCTCCATAGCTCATTTTCACTCATTTCAAAATGCCTACTTCACGCATTCCAAAACACTCTCATAACGCATATACTCCTAACATATCATAATCCATTATTTCTTACAGTTTCTTTCAAGCTCTTATCAAGTGATCTCTGAGGGTGATTTTCATTGGTTTTTGGTACTCTTAGATGACAACAAAAGAATCTCCCTCATCTTCTAAGAAAGAGAAAATGAAGTACAAGTACCAAGGCATTTATCCACCTACTGTTGTGCTCTCAAAGGTTGATGAAATAAAGGATACAAAGATTGGTCACTAGGATATGGAATATTTTTTGAAAAGAACTAGAAAGCAACCATTAGAAGAAAATTTGCGAGCAATTGTTCATAGCAACTTGCACTTAGTGGCTTCATTTCCAACTACCGCTCACTGCATAGAGTTTGTTCTCCAGGTTGCTTCTCATTATATCAGGGAAGATGAAAGTGCGAGAGATTCTTCTGGACAAATCATGATGAGATTAGATCCAGAGTTCTTTGATATTGTTTTCTAGGTTCCACATATGGAAAAATATACTGATATTTATATTCAACAAGCACAAGAGGTTTATGACAAAGATCCAAATAAAGCTAAACAGTTGATTAATACTCAATGGTTAAAGACCCAAGGCTCACTAGATGGTCTAAAGGTCTACCACGAAGTGATTTCAAGGAGGATGTTAGGGATATGATTACTCTTCTGAGCAGGGTGAAAGGCCTACCTATTTCATTCCATTTTCAAGAATGGATGTACGAGTATATTTGAATCATTAGAGGGAGGAAAGAACATATATATTGGGGGACTTAGATAAGCGATGAGATTCATGAACAATTGATCAATGTGCCAACCACCTTGAGGTTTTACATGACCTCCTACTTGGTATATGTTACTGCAATCATGAGGCAATTTCTAGGGTTGACAACAAAAGGAAATATAAATGTTGTGCCTATATATGAGTTTTATTCTCAGATAACTTTGAGGAATAGTCTTAAACATTTCAAAAGAGTCATAGATGCTTTCTTTGCACCTCTACTTTTCACTTTTGATCTGACTCTTGAGAAGAAGAGATTATCAGATGAAGCCTACAGGGTTGTAAGTAAGTTTGGATGTGTCTTCCTACAGTTTCCTACTTTCACATATTTGAGAGTAGGTTGCTATACTAGGTGCCCATACATGTTGCCCATATATCCTTCTGATAAGTGGATATTGATGGAGTTATGTAGAAAATTGATTTATGTTCATAAAGAACGCCAAAAATTCACAAGACAGGTTTTAAGTTTCCACTTACCATTGGGAGTTATACTATTCACAGTGTGCAAAAGGAAAAGTCAGTAGCAAATGAAATGCAAATTATGACCATAAGGACATACAAATTTGACTTTGACTATAGAGATGTGAATAGGAAACTTAAGAAAGACCATCATCATGTCTATCATTTTGAGGACATACGGGAAAACTGTAGAGATGAAGAAGATATTCGGAGAATGGATTTTTGCAGGTTAATTGTGGAACAGATTAGGGACCTTGGTGTGGCTGATATTCTAGAGGATTTTGAAGATCCTGGTGATATCATGAATTCTGTTTATGAAGAAGAAGAAACTTCCAGAAAGCCTTTACCTCCTGTGCAATGGTCCAAGAAAGTGTTTCCATCAGAGAAAGACTTGCTCCTATTCTGCATAATATAGGTGAATGGTTGCAAAGGCATGGCTTTCAATTGAAATCTTTTAGAACAAAATATGAGGGAGAAACACCAAGAGGAGAAACCAGCTGACAGAAAGAATTCCACACTAAACAAAAATATGCGTCTGCTCTCACTTCCTCTTAGAGGGGTCCTAAGATCAAATTCACTTTTGGTAAAAGTATTGCACAAACAACCGAAGAAGGAGAGGCTACTTAATCAGAACAACTATTTGTAGAGGGACAAGATCTTGCATCTAAGGAACAATCATCATTAGAAGAGGAAGGGAATGAAAGCAAGGAATCAGAAGAATCAACAGAAGAGGAAAAGTCTGCAGAAGATGAAGGAGAGGAAGAAGGTAATGAGGAAGAAGAAAGGTGTAATGATGAAATGCAATTATCTCCCCATGAGAACATTTTTGATAATCTTCCCCAAACATCATCACCTATTACTACCAATGTTCCTCACACTCCTCCAAATCCTACTACTCCTCCACCTCCTCTTCCTACTTTACCTCCTACAACAACTCTACATGCAGTAAAGATTACCATTCCTCCTTTAGTATCAACAGTTCTTTCCACTCCTCCTGTAGGTTCCATCTTACAAATTGTTGATGTTTCCTCAAGTTTTTCATCATCTATTCCAATTTTTTCATCTCCATCATATGATATCTCTTCCTAGGAAGAGTTTGACAGATTCATGAATGAGTCATTGCATGATCCTCTTGGTTTGCAGTCTATTGGTGCAATCATGACTGATACTACAATTGCTACAATATCATCCATTCATACAGAAGTGGCTGCTACATAAGAATTAATAGTAATTCAAGAAGTGAATACTTCATGTCTTCCCCCTTGGCTAATCTCACAAGTATCTAAGTGCAAGAAGCAAATGGTTTCCCCAGATGAGCTAGATCTTGAGGAGATAGTTATTCCAAAGGCTAAGGGGAAAAAGAAGGCAAAGGTTCATTCAAGACTTCATGTAGACAAGTCAGGTCACAAGTATGTGGATATTGGATTTCCTCCACAACAACAAGGTGATGTGAATATGGAAGATTACATTGTAACTAGGGTCCACCTTGGGAAGGTAACTAATGCCAGTGCTAAAGAAGATGCACAAGTGTCCCTAACTGCATTATCAGGTAGACTTGATAAGATGGAGCAAGCTAGAGATATGTACAAGGAGAAAGCTGAGTGGTATGCATCAATTTTGAGGAAGATCACAGGCTCCTCAGAAAATGTGCAACCTATGGTGATGGTGAATGTTGAGGAACTAGCAGTGCAAAAAGTGGAAAATTTTATCTCCAAGGGTAAGGTGTTGTATGATTTCATTAATTAAATAATTGAGTAGGGTTCACAAATCATAGCTGTGGCTGATGAAAATACTGCTTAAGTATCTAGAATGAAATTGGAATTGGAGAAGGTACAAGGCACACTTTCCTTAGAGTAGAAAGAGATGGAACAAAGTCTCACATTTTGGTTGCAAATGAAGGAGACTAAGTTGAGTAAATTAGTGGAATTCAGGGTAATTCTTGACAAAGACAAGTATGTGGAAGTCAAGGAATCTCTCAAAAACTGCATACAAGTTATCAAATCTCTCATCAAGGACATACAACAAGTACAAGATGTCAAAGGACATCGTGTTGTCATGGTGAAATGAATTGAGGAGTTTCTAGCTAAACTCCTTGATGATGATCATACCTTCCTCCTGGTAAGTGAGATTGATTAGATCTTCAAGGAGGCTATCATGAAGTAGGTGGAAGATGAAGGCTTTTCAAAGACTTCAATGCATGCCATATATGATGTATCGATTTCTCTCGATAATCTCAAGATGCATCTAGATAGATGCAAAAAGATTTGCTCATCTGCAAGAAAGTCAATCACAAGGGTTCATACGATTGTTGACTATACAGTTGGTCCAGATGAAGCAATCATGTGGGAGATAAAGAAGAAATATGAAGACTTTTGAGCCAAGAGCAAAGAACCATGAAAAAATTCTTGTATCTCCAGAGTTAGATAGTTTACACGCTTTCTTCTATGCTTTATGTAGATAGGCTTTGACATTTTACATGTCATTTTGAAAAATGTAATTACATGTAAACAAATATGCTCTACATTTATGGACAACATTTTTGAATAATTCAACTAGTTGGTTAGGGTTTTTCCTAGATTTATTCTCCTCTCCCATCTATAAATAAGAGAGGATTCTATTGTAATTGTTATCTTTTATCTTATGCAACAAAGTGCTACCCATTTGAGAAGCAAATATTGAGACTTTGAGTTTATTTTTGTGAATCTAATTTTGATCAATAAAGAAGTGAAGTTGCACACCAAAATTTGTGTTGGAAACAATTATCTTTTGATTTGATTGAATTGACAGTGATTATTAATTGAAATTGAAAGGGATTTAGTAAATCTATGTAAACTTTGAGTTACACTTATTACTTGAAATTGTGATATTATTGAATACTACTGGTGAATTCTCTATAGACTTTGTGCTTATATTTATTCATGTTGTTTGTGGGATTATTGTGAAGTATATAGAAGCCTTTGTGCTTCTTTTACAACACTGGTTACTATCTTGAAGGATTCATTATTGGGAACTACGAAACGACTTTGTGCCTCTGTGAGCTTTTATTATCGATTACTTATCATTATCATGCTAGTATTCTTAGGTTTTGCTTTGACAAGATAGGAATATTGGAATTACTGCTTAATTTTAATTTGAAGTTGTATTGCATCAAGAAGTTAAAATTATGAACATTTTAAAACATATTCTCTGAAAAAAGAGAGAATCATGAATGTGATACACCCCCATATCATTATTGATGTGTACATTGTTGTGGATATTTAATTAGTTTTCCTTAGTTTCAATAAGCAGTAAGAAGGGCGCCTCCCCTTTTCGAGAGAGATTCTATCTCACATAATTGTGGTTGAAATCAAGGTTTTGTAATATGTTAAAAGGGATTACAAAATTTTCACCCAAAAAGGAAGTTGTATTCCTTGAGAATGGAAGAGGGTGGACGAATCACAGATCACCTAGAAACATTCAATATGCTGGTGGATTAGTTGGCATCAGTTGGTGTTAGAATGGATGAGGAGGAAAAATGTCAAATCTTGCTTTTTTTTTGCCTGATTCATGGGATTCTCTTGTTATGGCTATTGGGAGTACTGCAATTTTGAAGACTGAAGATGTGGTGGCTTCTTTCTTTCTGAAGAGATGAGGAGGAAGATATCCATCACTGCCAAGGAGGCCCTAAATGTTCATGGAAGATCTAAGGAAAAAAGCAAGAAAAATGAGAAGCATGATAAATCCAAGTCCAGGGGGAGATCTAAATCTCCTGGAAAGTCCAAGGTTATTTGTTGGAATTGCGGTAAGCCTGGACATGTTCATAAGGAATACAAAGAAGAAAAGAAGAAGAAAAAGAAGAAATTTGATTATGATTTTGAGTTCAAGAAGGAAGATGGCGACGCATTGATTGCAGCTTTGGCAACTCGTGCAAGTAATTATGCATGGTTAATTAACTCGGGTGCATCTTTCCATATGACCTTTAATAAAGATTGGTTTTTTGAATATGAAGAATTTGATGGAGGTAAGGTGTACTTGGGTGATGATTCTCATTTAGACATTGCTGGTCGTGGTAAAGTTAAAACCAAGTTTCCTGATGGTAGAATAAAAAGGATTAATGGTATGTTGCATATCCCTGGATTAGCACGAAATATGTTATCTGTAAGAACACTAATAGATGCAGGTGTGCAGGTAGTATTTTCTGATGCAAGATGTAAGATGGTTAGAGGTGTTATGGTGATTGCTAGAGGTGTTAGATATCGTACATTGTATAAGCTTGATGCATGCACTGTTGGGTGTAATAGTACTTCTGTGAAAAGAAAGTCTGTGGAAGAAGTGAGGGTTTCACCTTCAACGGATGGTCATGGCTTTTGGGTACCCAAGGGTGCTCTTTCTTTTGAGACAAAGTTACCTCTAGAGAAAACTATGGACTTGGCCACATTGGAGAAAAGGGTCTAAGGACCTTGAAAAATAAAAACCTTGTTGAAGGTTTGTCTGATTGTAATCTTGAATTTGATTTATGTGAGCATTGCATTTATGGAAAACAAAACCGCATTTAGTTTTACTCGAGTTCTCATAAATCTTGTGGTGTATTGGATCTTATTCATTCTGATGTGTTTTGTCCTGTAGATGTTCCTTCAATTGGTAAATCCACATATTATGTTTCATTTATTGATGATTATAGTAGGACATGGGTATATTTTCTAAAGAGTAAATCCAAAGTTTTCAATCGATTTAAATAATTTAAAGCAATGCTTGAGTTGTAGACTGGAAATAAAATAAAATGTTTGAGGAATGATAATGGTGGTGGATTTTTCTCTAATGATTTTGATAAATTCTGTAAAGATTGTGGTATTCATAGACAAAAGACAACTCTGTATTCTCCACAACAAAATGGAGTTGTAGAAAGAATGAACATACCCTGATGGAGAAGGCTAGGAGTATGTTGAGTGGTGCTGACCTAGAACAAAGGTTTTGGGATGAAGTTGTTGCCACTGCCTGTTACCTAATTAACATGTCTCCTACATTAGCTCTTGTTGATAAGATGCCTATAGAGGCATGATCGGGTCGTAAGCCTTCATTGAGACATCTTAGAGTTTTTGGTTGAGAGACATATGCACATGTGCCAAAGGACAAGTGAACAAAGTTGGAGAACAAGGTTGTGAAATGTATCTTCATCGAATATAGTTATGGTGTGAAAAGATACAAGCTTTGGGATCTTGTTGCACAAAAGGTAATATATAGTAGAAGTGTTATTTTTAGAGAAACTAAGCCTTCTTCTGTTACATTGCAGCTAGAACAAAGTAAACAGGAAGATGTGATTCAATTTCCTTCTACACCTGAGAAAGTTGAATCGAGGCCCAAGTATAGAAAAGAAGTTGAGGAGAGCTCATCTAGCTCTGGATCTTCAGAAGAAAAGGAAGAACCTCCAACTCAGCATGTTCGTAGGTCTACAAGGCATAGACAACCACTTGAAAGGTATACACTGATGATTGGAGATGTATTTTTGCTTTGAATACTAACATGGATGAACCCAAATCTGTAGAAGAGGCATTAGGTATGAATGATGCAGAATCCTAGAAGATTGCTATGGATGAAGAAATGACATCTTTGAAAAAGAATGATACATGGGATCTTGTACCATTGCCTGAAGGAGGAAAACATGTTGGTTACAAATGGGTGTTCAAGAAAAAGATTGGTTTAGATGGAGGTATTGAGAAGTACAAAGCAAGGTTGGTTGCGAAAGGTTACTCTCAAGTTGAGGGTGTTGATTATGGTGAGATATTCTCTCCTATTGCAAAAATGACATCCATTAGATTTTTTCTTGCTATTGTTGTTGCTTATGATTTAGAGGTTGAGCAAATGGATGTGAAAACTACTTTCCTTCATGGTGACTTGGAGGAGGATATTTATATGACACAACCAGAGCACTACGTGGTGAAAGGTAAAAGTAAGTTGGTTTGCAAATTGAAGAAATCTTTATATGGCTTAAAACAGAGTCCTAGGATGTGGTACCAGAAATTTGATACATATGTGTTGAGTCTGGGATTTGAGCATTCTAAATCAGATCATTGTGTTTATTATAAAACTGATGGTGATCATTTCATGTTTATTGCATTATATGTTGATGATATGTTATTTATTGGCAAAGGGAAAGGTATGATTTTAGAACTAAAATCTCAACTTGCTGCTAAATTTGAAATGAAAGATCTTGGTGCAACTAGACACATTCTTGGGATGGAAATTAAAAGAGATAGAGTGAACAGAAAGCTATGGCTTAGCCAAAGCAAGTATGTCAATTCAATTTTACAAAGATTTAACATGTAGGATTGTAGACCATTGTGTGTTCCCATTTTTGTTGGAACAAAGTTATCTATTTCAAATTGTCAAATATTTCCATTAGAGATGGCAGACATCAGAAAAGTGCCTTACCAGAGTGCAGTTGGAAGTTTGATGTATGCTACGGTTTGTACTAGACTAGACATTTCCCAAGCAATGGGAGTTCTTTCCAGATATATGTTTAATCCCAGTAGAGTTCATTGGGATGCAGTTAAAAGAGTCTTTAGATATTTATACAGTACATCAGGTTATTCCTTATGTTATCATATTAATATGACTAAAGATGAGATTTCCCTTGATATTCATGGTTATGTGGATTCATATTGGGTAGGTGATATTGATAGCAGGCGATCCACTAGTGCTTATGTGTTTACTTTATTTAGTGGTGCAATTAGTTGGATGAGTAAGCGAAAGGCTGTGGTTTCTTTGTCCACTACTGAAGCAGAGTATATGGCAGCTACTCATGCTTGTAAAGAAGCCATTTGGCTAAAGAGACTGTGTTTAGATATTGGAATAAAACAAGGTGTAGTGACAATTTATTGCGACAGTCAGAGTGCAATATGTCTAGCCAAGAATTTGATATTTCATGCCAAGACCAAGCACATTGATGTACAGTATCATTTTGTTTGATATATGGTTGAAGATGGCAGAGTGAAGTTGGTTAAGGTAGAGAATTTGATGAATGTTGTTGATTCTTTAACTAAGCATGTGAGCACAAAGAAGTTTACATGGTGTTCAGAGATTATGGTCCTTTTGGCCCCTAGCAATTAAGAGACAATGTTTACTCCCTCTCGTTGCTCTTGCAAGGTGTTCGACAAGTGGTAGATTTGTTGGGAAAATCTGTCTCAACCTTTCAATTATATAAAGGTTATTATTGATAGGATATATATATATATATATTTCCTAGTTACACCGATAGGTGTAATATACAATGCCAGCAAGGGGAGGAGTGGGATGTGTGTGAACAATTTTTTGTTAATTTTTTCAGAAAACTCCTAAAATGGTCGACATACATTAAATAAATGATGCATTGTAAATCTAGACCATTAATTATTAGGTTTTAGATCTAATGGTGGATATTTTGTTGGTCTGTCTTGCCCTAGAAGGTAACCCTATTTTATGAGGGCGTTGTACTATGATGGTAGACGGTGATGTATTCTGGGAGTCTAATAGCATTCGTGTTGTCTCTAGATCTCTGGTGGTGATACTCCTGTGAGAAGCTTGCTCTGCAAGTATATTGTAGTCTTTGTGATTTCTGAATAATATATTGGGTGGTTTTTGGAGTGTGGGGTTTTTCTCCCAAAAGGGTTTTCCCCACGTAAATCACTATGTTGTGGTATGCATGATATTTATGTTTAAGTTTCTCTAACTGTTAAAGATCTGTAAAATTTTGCATTATTCTCCTCTCAAGATTAGTGTACGAAGTTGTTCCACTACCTTTGCTTCCTTACAAAAATCAAAGTATTTTCAAGTAGATTCATATCCTTTGTGATTATGGGATGACAAATTATTTTATATTTTCTTACTTAGGATAGGAAAAATCCTAACCAAAATTGGATGAGGATTTTGGAGTCCATTAACTTAGGATTTCCCAAAGTCCTAAGATATCCCAATTTGATAAAAGGCTAACTTGACACATTACTTGAGATAGGAAAGTTCTCAAACAATATGCAAACTAGAGATGATGGATTAAAGATCTATATTTTACTCTTAAACAAAGTTTGACCTTTTATTTTTTTATTAGATAATAGTTTTGATTTTGTTTGAAGGTGATTGAGGTGCCAATTATATGAGCAAGAATGAATAGAAGATTGAGGAATTATTTCAGTCTTAAGTACAAAATGGAGGAAAAATAGTTATGTCTATGGCCAAAGTGGCAAAGTGGAAGTTTGGAAATTTTAAAGTGAGGTGGTAAAATGCTGAAAGGTTATGGGATGGCTAAATTTAGAAAGGACGGTGGAAAATTTGAATGAAATGGATATGGGATTTTTTTTTACAAGGGACTATGGTCAATAAGGTTATCTATATTTTTATTTGGAGAAGAGAAAATTATTTGGTTGTGGAGATGGTTTAATGTTTTCCCTAGGTTCTATTTGAGATCAACAATGCCAAAGTTTTCAATCAACAAAGTCTAGTATGTCAAATCAAAGAGTATAATTATTATTTTTCGTATAGAAGCACAAGCAATTAAACATAGATTGAAAGTGTTGAATAGTGTAAGCATTGAACGATAGGTCAAAAGCACTAAAAACATAGGTGTTGACAAATAAAGAAAAAGTGTTGAAACAACACAGCTATAAGTCAAAGGCACTAAAACAACACAAGAACTAAACTTTAGATCAAAGATGCTAAAATAGTGTAAATGCTAAACCAAAAGTCAAAGGCACTAAAACAGTGCAGGCACTAAACAATAGATCAAAGATGCTAAAATAGTGCAGGTGCTAAGAGACAAATTAAAAGCATTGAACAGTATAAGCATTGAGTGATCAGTCTAGAGTGTTGGGAAAATGTGTCTCAACCTTGCAACTACATAAGTTACTGTTGATACATAAGGTATTGTTCATCCAACGACGATGGGGGGGGTGCAGGGGGGTCAAATTTTTTTGTTTATATTGTATTATTGTAAATTTGGACTGTTCATCATTATGTCTCATATCTAACAATCAATATTTTATTAGCTCGACTTGTCTTAGAAGGGAACCCTATTTTATGAGGGAATTGTATTACGGTTGTGTATTGTGATGTATTCTGAGAGTCTGATAGTGGTCGTGTTGCCTTTGGATCTCTAGTTGGTGATACTCCTACGAGAAGCTTGCTCTACAAGTATATTGTAATCTTTGTGATTTCTGAATAACATATTGGGCAACTTTTGGAGTGGGATTTTTCTCTCGAAAGGGCTTTCCCTACGTAAATCACTGTGTTGTGGTATGCATGATATATGTGTTTGTTTATGTTTAAGTTTTTGTAAATGTTAAAGATCTATAAAAGTTTTGCATTATTCTCCTCTCAAGATTAGTGTAGGAAGTTGTTCCGCTACCTTAGCTTCCTTACATAAAGTGCTAAATTAGGAGGTTTGATTGTTTGGATTATTTGACAAGAGATTTAAAAAACAAAAAGACACAATGGATAAATTGAATTTTTAGGGTTAAAATTTTATTGGCTTTTACTATTTTAGCACATGAAAACACATCAAACACATGAGCACATTCCCTAAAATTATTCAATTTGGTTTGAATAATTAATCCTACAATGAAAATTAATCCATTAATATTATCTACTCTTGAGGGATAGATAGGGATAGTCATGTATATGTGAAATCCATTACCAAGAAGCACCAAAGGCTTCACCAAGGTGAGTTTTATCTCAACACATGAAAGTACATTGTGAGTAGCTTTAGGGGATGATCTACTTCCCTTGCACCACACTAAAAGATGGTTGAAGGTATTAGACTTCTATTGACAAGCTCTCTAAGGGAAATCCATGAACACTATCTAATCTACAAGTGTGGGCCAAGAGCAATACGCTCAAAGCAGCCCTTCAAATTTGCTAAGCACAACGTGACAAAATTGAGGTACAAATTTCATTCTTCCCTCTTTATATACCCCATCAAAAAGTGTGGTTGAGGTCATCCCTTGGGGTGATGAAATCCCCAAGTAGATCTCTTAATGAGAAAGGTAATGTTAGGTTTTTTTGGTCACCCAAGATCATGCAAAGCGCAAAGGGAGAGTGTCCACACACTAACACCTTGGGTTTTAACTAAAACAAAGAAAAATAATGTAAGATTTTTTATCCCCAAGATCACGCTAGGAGCAAGGGGAAAGCATATGTCTACACCTCCACAAACATGGAAAATAATTAAATTAACTTGCTAACTACTTTAGTGCTTAAATTAGTGGAAAACAAGTCTTAGGTTGGTGAACCTACAAGAAATTCATTGGTAATTTTGATTTATGCCTTTGACCAACGTAAGACAAGTTGCACCACCTAATTAGTCACCAAATTAGATAAAAAGTTAGTCAAAAATATGAAAACCAAAATCAAAAAATACAAAACAACGAAAGAGTTGAAAGATAGAGCACGTGGTCTAAAGAACAAAGTGCAAGTGTTGACTAGTGGAAGCACTACTCTAAACTAAACTATTAGAAAACTGAAAAACATGAAATATGCCTTCTCACAAAAGTGTTAATCCACAAGTTGCAAGTGTTAATCTGCACGGAAATAGAACATTAGCAATTTCCCGCAAAAACAAAGAATAAATGTAGAAACAAAAGATGAAAAATGATTAAAACAACATAAAATAGGTTAATAGAAACCAAAAACTGACAAACAAAATAAAATGATAGGAAAATAGAAGTGATGAAAGCATAGATACAAGGGGAAAGCACTAAGCCATGAAAGTGTGACTCCATAGATCGAAAGCGCTACACAAAGATTCCTTGAAATAAATTGTTAAATTTTCTGCAAAACAGAGGGTTAGAACACATAAAAAGACCAATAAATAATTGAAAATAACACCAAATATAGACAAGGTTAGAAACCTACAATAAAAGATAGAAAGCAAAGGAAAAGATGTCAAAAAAGTAAGTGTTAAGATGTAGTGCACAAGCACTAAAGTAGCTATGAAAGCATTGCTCCTCAAAGAGAAACATAAAACATTGCAAGCATTGTTCTAGAACCTAAGATATAAAAACTAAAATTGAACTCAAACAATTCATTGGTTTTAGGGACATAAGTCCCACCAAGCATGCCAAAATGAAGTCAAGGAAAATTAAATGAGGAAATAACAGTAAGATAAAGCATGTAAGCTAAACCTTTTACCTCAATTCACCTTGCTCCTTGGATTGAGCCAAAGTGAAGTACACCCTCCACTTGATTTTCTCTCAAATGTAATTTTTAATGACTACTGATGATATTTGGATTACTCAAAAATCAAACCAACATAATATTGTTGTGATGATGAATTAGCAACATAAGTTTGTTGTCGCTGTGTTGTTGGAACCTGCCCATCTCTTATCGCATGACTCTACTAGTCCTTTGGTCGCTCTTGTCTCCTCTTCTTCACTGTCGGCTCCCTTGCTATGTGGTGGCTCCTCACCCGGGGTGGCTATTGTGGATCCGCTCCCCTCGCCTCACTCAGTAGATTTCGATTCTAATCCTTCTTGGTCGGTTGTGTTGCAAAAGAAGGGACTCTCCAAATCCGTTGCCTCTTTGCGACCTCGGGTTCAGGGAGTCAAATTGGTCCCCTCTGGTTCTAGGGTTGTCTAAATTTTTTTTTTGTTGTTCTATAGTTGTCGGTCAACTGTTTCTATTTGTTTCTCTTCTAGTTCATCTGGTTTGAACTAACTTCCTTTTGCCCTCTGGGCTCTCTGTGTAAAGGGTACAACACCCTGTAAATGTTGCTTATCTTATCAAAAACATAAGTTTGTAGTACATTGATTGATTGAAGAATGAAGGACAAGGCTTCAATTTATAGATTTTTTATGGTTAAAACGAAGGGTTGAGATGCATTCTGAGATAGAGAGTTGAGATTGAATGAGAGGATGAGGTTTAATCTTATGAAAAGTGTCACAAGGTGGAGGCTCAAGAAAATGGCATGTGGTGTGGGGAAGAGGGTTAGGTGTGCTCACACATGTGTGAGCACACATTGGAAAGCATAGCAGTTTGACAAGTGTAACAGGGGAGAAATCAAGGAGTGTGACATGTGAGAGAAAAAAGGAAAGTGTAGGGTGGCTACACATGTGTGGGAGAATCTCACATGTGTGGGCAGTCAATGAAGGGGTGGTCAAAGGATGGGGTGGAGGGTGATGGTGACCCATGCAAGCTCACACATGTGTGAGCATTGAAGAGGGTTAGGGATACTTGTCACATGATGGAAAGTTTGGGGATTTGGTTTAATTTTTAATTAAAAAATGTTATTGACGATTATTGAGGGATTAATTAATAGATTAATTAATTAATCAAATTTTTAGAAGAATTAATGAGTGGAGACTATAGTTGATTTAATTAAATTAATAAACCTTTAAAAGATGAGGGAAATGTAGTAAACTAAATATAATTTAATTCATTATGGGAATGGATAATAATTAATTAAATAATTAATTATTTTTTATTTATGAGAAATTAGAAAGTGGTGAATTATAGGAAATAATTAATTAAATATTTACTTAATTGATTATGTAGGAGGTCAATTTCGAGGTGTGTACATTTCTCCTCATTCTATGAAGGAAGAATCCTTGCAATTGCAATGGTGGCATGTGGATCTAGATCAGTTATCTAATCTCCTCCAGTCTATTCAAATGGATCTACAAGTAATGATGTTGGTTGTCTTTAGCTCATGTGATGCTATCGAAAAGGACTCGTTGGTGCAACAATCCTTTTGGTTGTGTCATGTGCTTGTGTATTTCACACAAGTCAATATTCATGTGGATTTTCTTTCCCCTTTTATTTCATGTTTGCTTCAATGGTGAAGTATCCATGGTTTGGTGCTTGCATATGAACCTACTTATATAATCTTCATCTAACTTGACACATGCAAAAGTCTTTCTTGCCTTTGAGCCTAAATTTCTCTTTGAGTTTCATTACATAATAATAAGCAATCCCTAGGATTTCAACATTGAAAAATGTTCTCTTTAAGCATAATGGTGAATGCCATTGCAATACTTGATGGTTTGATGCTTCTCAGGTTCTTTTATGTTGGTATTTGCAAACAATGCACAAAATTTTTGTAATCTTATACCAAATCATCCTTTTGATGTAGCAATTGCAATTGGATGTAACTTTCTTCACACGTATCCTCGAGAAAATATTCTTCCTTAATGGCCTCCACAAAATTCCCTTAGGTGGGATTCACCTTCATCAATTCATTGAAGTATAGCTCCCCCAAGTCCTCCTTAGCGAACAACCTAACCTCCCAACATGTTAAACATGAGGTTCAACTTTCATGATGGATGTGATTTTCTCTTAATTTGAGAAGTTGTTTATGGAATAATATTTTTCTGATTTAAAAATCCAATCTTCAGTAACATAAACATCAAATTTTCCCTCAAAGGTGGGGATGTCAATGTTTACCTAGACCTTGAAGTGAATCTAACTATCAAATGGCCTTTCTAGTGGGGTTCATGAAATATTTGAAGCATTTTGGAGCATTTGCACAAATTGCTGATCATCTTTGATCTTTCCTTTTTTAAAGCTACATCAATCAACACCTTGAATGGATCTAAGGAGTCAATAGCTTGTTCTTTGGTGTCAATCTTCAATTGTTTGAATCTATCAAGGAGTTATATGGGTGATACTCTTAGTTTTTACCTAAGTTTTTAATATCCTAACCACATTCAATGGTACATGCAAGAGTGAATAGTGTCTAATACCACTACTCTAGATTAAGCTACTAATTTATTGAACAATACACTAATTGTGCAACTTAATGTATTGTGAATAATAATTGAACAAAAAGAAGATTAACAATTACTAAATGCTTGAACAAAGTAATTTTTTTATTTCAATTGAAAACTTATACAAAATGGGCAAGCTCTATAGCAGAGCTATATGCTTCCTACTGTTCTCATTACATTATTTGAATCCAAACATTATGTAACTTTTCTCACAAGGTCTCAAAAACTTCCTAAAAATAGTAAAATAAGGTTCTTGGTGAGAATCATAGTATCACACTAGATAATGACTTGTGTACTCCTTCAAAGTTGATATGAAGAGTCAGATAAGAACAAACTCCTAAGAAAACTAAACAAAATAATTGGAGTTATTAAATTTTGGTACCCATACATGTTGGGGTCATGACCCCTAGCTCATTAGAAAGTAGTTTGTAAATGCACTAGAAAGCATAGGTCATAAACTATCAATCTAGATTGGACTATAGCATAAGCAATTATGTTGTTGTCCAATTGTTGCATCACCAAATCCCACTCCAAAGGGTCTCAAAAGTGCAAGTACAAAAGCGTAGAAAAATTATTGAGAAATAAATCTTCATAAATTGATCAAGACTATTGCTTGGAAGACATGAGATGTTTTCTATATCATTATTAATGGTTTTTCTTTGTTTCATTTTCTTTTGCAAGGTTTTCCCATTTAATATACTACTTGGTTTTCTACTTTTTGTATAGCTTTAGATAGCATAAATATTGATTTGATACAAATACTTAGTGAATTTAGCTTGGTTTATATTGTAGTAGTATGCAGGATTATGCAATTCATTTAAAGGACATGTTTTACCATAAAGCCAACAATTGGATCTGCAAGCCACAAGCAAGAGCTCAAAGCCATCAAATGGCAAAGAACAAAGTCCATAATGGTTATAAGTCTTCTCAAAACTATAAAAATAATCAATCACCAACAAATAGGCAACTCTAATGTCTAACAAAATGCTATACAATTTTATGAATGTAGTTGAAAACTTGTGAACTTTGATTAAATAAAAAAAGGACAACCTTGGCATAAATTAAAAATATTAAGAATTAGGATGAGACTTGCTCCAAGGTCATGTTGTCGTCAATATCTAACATGTAATTATTTTTATTAGATAAGCAAGGTTTTGAAAGGGCCATGACCCTTGTACCAAAAAAAGATGAGCATGAAGCACAACTAGACAACAACTAACACCTAAAAAGGACAACAAAAGACAACAGAAGGAACAACAAAACTTAAAGACCATCCAACCCACCCAAAGTCAAGGTGATTTAAAAAATTGTTCCAATGAGCTTTGCTTTCTCAAAATGAGGATCCTTTTCCCCAAAACTAGCTTTTTTGGGATAGGGGAGTCATACGATTACTCGTTGAACTTGCACTCATACCCAAGGCATTAAAATCCATTGGGGTAATTCCCTTTCAAATCCATTTTTAGAACTTCCAGAGAGGGAGGAGAAAAGGAATCATCCTTAGTATGATCCTTCTTCCAAACAAAGTGTTGTTTCTTATTCTTAAGACAGGTAGTGGAAGTATGACCCACTACACCACAAGAATGATAGATAACCGGAGAGTCTTCATAGTCAATTTGTTGCATCCATGTCCCAAATTTCGAATACAAGGTATTCTAAGTGGGGAGCTTCTAATTTTTCTCCACAAAAACATAAAATTTCACAAGCAAGTGCCTCATAAATTTAGTGAGTTTATCAGTAACACAATATTTCCCAAAAGAATTGGCAATAAACATGAAAATATTTTCATCCCAAAATTCCAAAGGAAGCCCATGCAGACTGGCCCAAATAGGAAACTTGAATGTTTCTAACATAAGGTTGAAACCAAGCAACCAATTTTGAAGACTTAGACCATTAAAACCCAAAAACCAAGGGCCATCAAGGACCCTAGATCTATCCTCTAGGCAACAGAAAGAAAAAAGAAAGAAACCATTCAACATTGCAAATACCTCAACATTGCCACAAAGCTTGCAAATTTGAAGGATCCATCTTCTAACAGTATCAATATTGGGGCGATTACTACAAAACCTCCCAACAAGCGAGCTCCTAAGCCAAGCAGACGTCTCAGCAAGAAGAGTATCATGAACATCAATCATTATCCGTGCATCCTCCATCT
Source organism: Sequoia sempervirens (assembly GCA_007258455.2). Classification (NCBI taxonomy): domain Eukaryota; kingdom Viridiplantae; phylum Streptophyta; class Pinopsida; order Cupressales; family Cupressaceae; genus Sequoia; species Sequoia sempervirens. The sequence goes on along the minus strand of VDFB02071554.1, from coordinate 13,549 downwards.
CCACAGGGGAGATGTCCAAAACAAAACACTCAACGGAAACGCCTTCCTCCACACCCCTCGAGGAAAGAAACAACCCTAGGAGAAGAAACAATAGCCTCCATAATGACAGGAGATGACACAACACTCATCAACCTTCGACAAAAACCCCCTCTCTTCCAAAGCAAAAGAAATGGGCATAGGCAGATCCGAATCCTTGTGTTTCGAAGTGGAGGTCAAAACCCCCTTAGAAGGGAAAATAAACCCTTTTCTCAAACCCAAAAATTGGTCCCCATCAATGGTGTCACCCACAAGCACCTCAACAAGCTTATTTGCCTTCAAATGAGCATCCAAGAGGATATTCATCTTCTTCACCTAAGACAACCCCATCACAGGGTGAGAAATCAAAGGTAATCGGAGAGGAAGGAAAAACTTCTTCCTCCCCCCACCAATCCTCCGCCTCTTCACTTTCCATTCCATTAGAAAGAACATCCTCACAACCCCCAGCCACAAAAGGAAACACACCATCAAATGTCGTCGTCACCATAGGGGAGAGTAAGCCTTCATGAAGGACCCGCTCCAATGCGCTTCCTTCCCCCTCACCATCATCGAAGCCTCCCTCATCATCGTTGTCTTCTGTAGAAGAAGCCAGACCATTGTTGACTCCATCACATAGGGTTTTCAATCCACCTTCATTTGCCATCGCAAAAAATGTCTTTTGCATTGTACTTTTTCTAGCATGTAATTGTTATACTCATCACTCTTTGTTTCTTTCTAATCCCTCCTTTTAGGCAAGCAAGAACCACAATACAGTATAGTCATTTTCCCTCTGATCATCATTCTTTCGAAAACACAACATTTAGGAATTCTCATTAATTGGTTTCTATAACTTAAGGAGAAAAGATGAAATTTAGATGATTTGCATACCCCATAATTGTGAGCCTTTCTGCACTACACTTTTGTATACAATTAGGTGACAATCTAGTAATTTAGTAGTAAACTATTTTGGTCTTCCAAATTTGTTGCATTTAGTCAGCTTATAGTTACCCTTTGTTGTGTCTGCCCAAGTAATTGGCCATAGTTCTAATAATTAGATTGCTTCTTCCAAACTATAATAAGTAACCCACATGCATATACTTAATAAACCAGACAACAGAGCCAAGGATGTGCAAATTCAAATAGTTAAAAAATTAAACAAAATTGAATAAAACACACTACACAGTAAATATCTCAATGATTTAATTTACAAGTTGTTCACAAAATGGTTAAAAATAGCTTAATTTCAATGTCTGCAACACATATGCATGCATATCTTTGAGTATTTGTGAGTTTGGATGGTTCATGGGTTGCCTAAATCCTTGCCCCTTGGCCTCAGGCCTGATCCCCTAATGATGGTTCAATAAAGAGTGAAATCTGAAAAATGACAGTTATCAGTGGATATGATACCACGATTGATGTATAAAATGGCTCATAAAAGGTATTTACTATCCAATCGAAAGCCTAAAAGTAGGTAACACGATCATCAAATGAACTGTTAACAAGTTTGCTACATAAGCAATGCTTTAGGAATATTAAATATTATATACAACTTGGATAAATCAATCTCAACAAGAGGGAAGCAATCTCGTAAGTTTCAAATTATCTAATTATATGTTAGTCCTAGAACCACTAATTAGAGTAATCATAACAAGTTCGCTACAGAAGCAATGTTTTAGGAATATTAAATATTATATTAACAAAATTGGATAAATCAATATCAACATAATGGAAGGAGTTCCAATGCATCCAAATTCAGTTAAAGTGGATAGAAATAAGGTGAAATGGTTACCGCCAAGTCCATCTTTTTTCAAACTTAATTTTGATGGAGCATCACGTGGAAATCCCGGTGTATCAGGTGTTGGTTGTTGTATTCAGGATTCTAGGGGTTCCTTGGTTGCAACCAAAGTAGTTCATTTAAATTCTTGCACAAATAATATGGCAGAAGTTCACACATTATTAGCTAATATGGTAGAAGTTCACACATTATTAGCAAGTACATCTTTGGCAAAGGATCTCAACATTAAAAGACTCCATGTGGAAGGTGATTTGCTTCTGATAATCAATGCATGTAAGTCGAAGAGAATTTGCAATTGGAAAATAAGATATGTTCTTCAGAAAATTTGGGATTTGCTAGCGTCTTTTGAAGACACCCGCCTCTCCCATACATATAGAGAGGGCAATAGATTAGCATATGGGCTTGCCAATTTGGCTTGTGATCAACAAGATTTGATTAACATAAAAAATAGTGAAGATTTGTCAAGGTTCCCTCATCTCCAAAAGATAGTTAAAGTAGAACAATCTCTTTTGTCTTAATTTTATTGGGTTGAAAGTGGTAAAAAGCATTTTCATCAATAGGATGGTGTTTGTTGAATACGAATTGCAATGGGAGTTGTACATAACCTTTTATTCCATCACTTTGATACGGATCTTGAATTGGTTACTACTTTCTTGGGTGTCATCTATCTGACTTGGCAGCCTTGACCCATATGTGTTATCACATGGTCGAAAGGATTTAATCTGGTGGATATAGGTGAAATGTAAAATAATGATGACTTATCTCCGTGGAGTTATGTTTTGTTCTACCTGAGATATCTCTCAATTCTCCCGTAATGCGAAGATTAATGTGCAATGATGTTTAATTCTTACAACTCCCATAACAAGCTGTCATTCTTTCCAGCAAGCGTCATCGAGATGTGTTTGAATTTCAAACATGTGCCTTAAGAGCTGTCACAATAATGAATTGTTGATTGTCCAGTTGGGAGTACGTCTCAAGTTGGAAGGACTTCAACTGTTCACCTGATGATGCTGGCAATCATGTGAATATTTCAAGCCGATCATCTCAAGCTGATATTTTATTTTGCCTAATGTTTTATTTGTGATGCAGGTACATGTTAGTTAAAATTTGAAGTGCTTTGTTCTGCATCAAATATTCGAACAGCCTAGTCACACGAGCCGACATTCATGGAGAGTTAGATTTTAATGCTTAGCCCTATGCACTCTTTCTCATCATGACAACTCATGAAGTCATTAGTGTATGTGGGCTTTAAAAGAAGCTACAAAATGAGTTTTCTCACATTCAGATTTTGCAAAGCGAAGGATATTGATAGGCTTTTCTGTGTGCAATCTTTGAAACTAGGTTGTTTCCAGTTGAGATAGATGCAAAATGGCCTTCCGCCCATGGAACCTCAAGAGTGTTTTTACCAGTCAAACCGTGGGAGAGGCCTTTTGAAGAATATATGTCTCAAGATTCTCTCAAGCTTATGTTCAAGATTGATTGTGGCAGAGTCGACAATTGCATTCGCACGGTGTTGGGGGTGGATGTTACTAGTTTGAGGGCACGACGTCTGCTTTTCCCGTCCCAGGTGATTTCAATTTTCCTCTCTAATGCAATGGATTTGGTCTAGTCTTTGAGCGAAATTGAGGAATTGGCCAAGAAATATGTAAATTTTCAATATGCATTAGATAATTCTGTTCTTAAAGCGGTACAAGCATACAATATCTTTAGTGGAGATGGGTACATTGGTGGTCTATTTCCTAGGGATTTTGTGCAGCGACGACAAGGGTTTGAAGAAGTTTATGATGCTATCAAACTGGCTTTACAATATAACAATGATAATATTCTGCTAAGGGCTTTGAGGAAGAATCGTCGTTGCATGTGCACAATAATGGAGGCGGATATAAGAGAAAAATATTATGCCCTAACTTTCTTAAGAGTGCATGTTCCGCAAGTGTCAGCTTCTAGTTTGCAATTGGACTTGCAGCTTAAGGTTCCTTCGCCGGCTCAGGATTCTCAACAAGCTCAGCTTGTCCGTAATGTTCAGCCACCAAGCAGTTTTCCAGTGAATTTTTACTCTACCAATGCGAGGATGGTTCGTCCAATGCAATTCCCTAGTTTTTCTGTTGGTCGATGAACCATGTTTGAGAGAGGACTTCAGCTGGCTGAGAGGTTGGAAATTCAAGAAGAAAATTCAGTCCATGGAGATTTTATGGAAGAGTAGTATATGCGGTTTTTGGGGTTTTTTGGGTTTTTGGTTCCACAAGGGTTTATGAAATAGCTGATCAAAATGTATGTCTGGATATTAACAGTAGTAGGTATAAGGGTGTTGGTCAAATTAGTAGATTTGGATATTAAAAGCTGAATTTTGATCTACTATCAGCATATTTCATATATTTTCTGAACTGGGACACTCTGAAATTATGTAAAAATCCTATTTTATAATATATATATAGGCTTCCATGCCTTTTGCATAAAAAAAATATATATATCAACAGAATGGAAGCAATCTCACAAGTTTCAAATTGTCTTCTTCTATGGTAGTGTCCTAGTTTATGCATACTTTTCCTCCACTACTACATAAACCAACCAAGAAACACTAAGTAAATTGAACAATATTTTAAGCAAACTTATGTTCCAATCACAAGCTTTCCGTGGTGGAAAAATGAAGGGGGTTAAGGTTTATACGGTGCATCAGTAATGGTTGTTCAGAGTCCATGCACTCTACAAATTACAAAGCATTCTTGATATCCAATCAAGCTTGAAAGCATTATGTACAATTGTCCTTGGTTTACTAAATGGCAACTTCAATTAGAAATCAAACTACATGGTATATCACAACTTTAATTGGAAAAGCAAACTGATTTCTAAAACCAAACAAACAATCCCGATGTTCATTCAGCTATAGCAAACATCAGAGGCATAAACATCGATAGGATCAAATTAAAAATCACCAACCATCTATTATGAAATTCAAGTACAAAAAATGGAGAATATTAAACAAAGCCCATAAGATAAGAAACTATATTTTTTTTTTTTTTTTCAATGTTGATCCTGAGACAAATTACCTAAAATAACTTTGTTATCACAAAATAACCAACCGCATGTCCATCTGTGTGGACACCTGGGCATAAAACTGGAGGGTATATATTTTCTATCTACATGGACCAACCTGTCACCTCGCCGCTGATTATATGGTAAAAATAATCAGAAGAAACAATGTATTATCTGAATAAGTTTTAGAGCCGTTAACACCAATGTTAATTCCTTCTTTCCCATTCAGAATTTATATAATATCAATAAATCATACTGACAATAACCTCACATAAGCCCTATGTTCATAAAGCATCATAATTGATGTCTTTGAAACCAAGCATGGCCCTAAGCGGGCCATCAAACAGAACATATTTATTTCTGTTCCAACATGATATGATTCAACCTGCTGTTTGGAAATCTCCGAAGTCATCTTCAAAACCATCTTGATCTTCATCATTTTTTTTGCTAAGCTTTTCCTTTTCCCCTTCATCAATAGTTGAAGATTTTGTTGATTTAGTATGTGTAGTGGCTGATGGTGAAGGGGGTCTCTCTGGCATTAACATTTTCTCTGATCCATAACTGGTGGCAGAAGGTGATGATGGTGCTGGTGGAGGTGGTGGTGGTGCTAAACATGGTAATGAGTGACATTTTTCTGTACTCTCATTCAATGAAATTTTGTCCAGCTCTTGCTCAAAAAAGGCGGACTTCCTGGTTCCAGTTCCTTTTTGTGGCTGCAACGATTGATAAGCTTGAACAAGTTATAATATGCTCACAGTAAGCATATTATTGTTAAAAGACATAATTTAAGAAATTCTTCTCTAAATGTATGTTGATTGATTGCCAGGATGAATTGAATCAGCATGGAACATGCACAACACAAAAAGAACTGAATGGTAATCAAGCATTACATTTTTCAACTGTAGTTTTAAAGTCTGGCCCTCTTTAAGACTGTAGTCGATAGATGCTTTTGTTTGATATTGCTGCTCCATTTCCTCTGCAGCCTGTTTCTTATCCAAATATCTATTTTCTCTTAAGAACACAACAATCTATCAAATTCCTACCAATTTTTTGAACTAAAAAGGCTTTGAAAGAATCATGCAAACAAAACATGCAATCATTACAGTGGATAAAAATATCTTCTTGACATAACTTCCTAAATCTCTTCACCATCATAAAGCAAAGAAATGAAAAGCAATAAAACAATCCTTCAAAAAAGTTGTGGAATGTTTAGGACAGAAAAAAGAACATAGCAAGAAACTGCTGTGCTAAGACATATAGGAGGATTACAAAAAGGCAAAATTTCATCAGGCTATTTGAAAACAACACCAAAAGACGGTAGGGAATAGATCACTTAAGCAAGGTCAGGAACAAGATTTATGACAGAATTTCAGAAGTTACAACACACTTCACATGACCTTATCTTCTCCATGTTTTGTAATCAGTTAAAGTCTGTCATGGAGACGAGATTTAGAAGTGTGGAGTAAACACAAAGGATACTTGACATGGTCATAGAGTGCAGCTTGAAAATCATATGCTTCAGGTCTCTCTCGGAAACCAATTCCAATAAAAGCATGCCTTGTGCGCCCACCTGCAAAAATTGCATATTAAAGATATCTTTATATACACAAACAATTTCATAAACCTAGTGAGCCAAAATGAATATTACTTGAGTCCCATGGAATGCATCATCTGATGAGGGGGGCCGTGTTGTTTGGAACAGTATATGCAGATTAGCTATCAAAAGTGGGGGACAAAAAAAGTAGTTACAACCTATGGTCTTACCATAAACAAGCAAATTAAAAATAATTCTACTGACACCAAAACGATACGTAGCCATGGTCAAAATTAATATGCACTTGTACCTTGAGAAGCCAAAAACCCTTCAGCCCAAAACATATAGACACACAGACACAAATAAAAAGTCTATATGAAAAGGCACATTTGCTTTTACTTATTCATCTCATGTTATACATTTCCATTTCCATTGTATTGGTAGTGAAGATTTTGTGGGGTGGCGCCTTTCATGACAAGCATGGCCAATTTTTTTGTTGTTAAACCCTGTCCACGCACATGCTTGCACAGGCAGATTACAAGAACCCCTGCTTGGATTCAAACCACTTAAAACCAATCAAAGAGAAAATAAATCACCGAGACTTTCACATTCCAAACTAAGCTAAGTAGCATACCACACTAAATATGCAGTGAAAATTGCATTGCATTACGAAGAAAGAATTCAATTCTTGAAGGGAATTTGACAATAGTTATTGACCTTATTACCACTATATCATCTAACTCCTTATCTAATTGGTTGGTTCGGTCAATCAAATTGTGATTTTTTGGTTATTATCAAAAATTATAGCAAAGTGTCCTGACTCTACAACAATAAATCACATATCGGTCACAAAGGTCTTGTCAAAATGAGAGAAACATGAGATAATTATAACACAAGAGATACAATATACAAAAAAGTCAGGGATGTGCTGATTTACTCATCACACTCGTTGCTATTTGACAGAAGTGATTGGCATCTGATTATGGAAAGAAGTAAAGATTTGACTTTCACGAAGATATTCTCCATGAATAAATATTTACATATCAACAGCATTCTTAATCTGGATACACATAGTGGCTGGAGTCTGGACCATGTCTCAATTTCGAAAAAGGACTTAGATAAGGAGATACTTTATCATCATAACCATTTATAATCATAAAAGAAAATATATATGGTATTGCAGCAACAAGACATGGCAGATGTTTCACATAGTTACGAGCTTGCAGATAACACGCTCTTTGTTATCTGCCATTCTTGGCAATCTCAAAACATCATACTTTTATACCAGAAGGCATCAGGCCAGTAAATAAATACTCATAAATTTTAAATATTATTTCATATAACTCGGCCAAAAGAAGAGGAATCCCATCAAATTTAATGAGTTTTGAAAAAGCTTCTCTTGCAACAAAATATTTGAGCTTCTCACTGGTAAAGAAATAACATAAGATAGCAAGCTGGTTGGATTTCATGAATAAAATGCAAGCATTTTCCAGTGACTAGACAATATGCTGGCTAAGTCTAGCAGGTACACTTCAACTGATGAATTTGGATTTACCGGCCATCCTAATAAACATTTTAATATTGTTGACCTTGCAAATAGTTCTGATCAGTCTCCATAGAAATATTTCATGGAGAGATTTGTCATCACAATTTGAATATCTTAAATCTTTTAATTTCATGGGGTAAAATGCCATAACTTTTCATGTCCAGGAGTTAATATCAGACTTCCATCTTGTTGATGAGTGTTTTATCATTCACCAAACATCAGAATAAAAATGCCCAAAGACACTCTATCCTCTCTTGAAAAACCACCGCATAGGCGATTCCAAGGTTTCTTTAGTCGGGTCTCGACGTGTGGATAAGCTCAATGGTCGTTGTGATAATGCTGGTAATAAACAAGGGGACTTACGTAGAAAGTCTGCACAAGCTAGGGACTTAGGAAATTTATCTTTAAAGGCTCTCAATTAGGACTTTCAATTGTGGATCTCAAAAAAATGGCAAAAAGAATAGGGTTTAGGGGAGTCTAGTCTAAGCCTAAGAACTCAAGAGACAGTAAGGACTCGGTGAAGAGGAATAAACCACACTTTGTTTCGCCTCCTGCAGGACAACATACGCAAAGTGGGTGCAATCTTCAAGGGGTTTGTGAGAATAATTTTCACACCTCGAATGAGGTTGAAGTTAAGCTTCCACGTTTAAGAGCTCAGGCTAACTTTACAAATCGAATGCAAATCATCCATTCGAAAAAAGTATGAGCTACACTTCACCATCGAATCAATACGATCAATCTCTCATTCAATTTAACAACTTTTCAAAGCAAATTCTATTTAATCTAACTTTAACTCTAATCTATGGCGGAAGGCAATATGTAACCTCGCTTACTATTCAACAATAAGAAGTGATTCAAGGCAAATCATGCTCAAGAGCTTTTATCATTCAAAATAGTCTCAATGCGACAATATACATAATCTGTCTCCACACAAAATGAAAATGAGAGAGCACTAGTTTATATAGAGCTCCAAAAATAAAATGAAGGGCCGAGATTAAAACAAGATCAACGGCCGAGATTATTACAACCAAACCCTAATTAGGGTTTCCCAAAATAACAAGAGTTAATCATCAGAAAACTATCAGAAAAGTGGCAGTTCCAGCTATAATCAAGGAGAGGCGTCCTTATCCATCTGAGTAGCATTGTGCTTGGCGAATCTGGACACTACTGCATGACCTCGTCCATCGTGACAGGTGGCAACATGCTGATCCGGAATTCAAGTCCGTCCAATTTCTCAGCACATCTAGCAAAAGTACCTTCCCAATCTGCCTCCTGCTTCTCAAAATCCTTTCGAATGGATGAGAGTCTTGCCACTCTCGCAAAGTCTTGTTTCAAGAAAGGTCCAGCGGTCGAGAAGAAAGTTTCTTGAACCTTATGCTTCAATCTCTCCAACTGCATGTCATTCTCCCGGATGACTTCACAGTTGAACACATCAGTAGTTATCATGCAAATCTTCTCCTGGATTTTCCTGACCTGTTCTTCAATTCCAAGTCCATCGACTCTTGCCTTCTCCAAGACTTCTTCTCGTATTGTCACTGCCCAAAACCAGTGATGAAAATCATATGCTGCCCTTGCAGCAATCACCTTTTTATCAACTAACTCCTCCCTCGGAGTGCTCTTCAAAATTCTAAGGCTTGGAATAAGCCTTTCCTGCATATCCGGGACACCTTCCCATGTTTCTGCCATATCCATCAATCTGGAAAGAAATGAAGAGGTTCGTCCATAGGCCAGTGCCAACTTTTCCATGAACAAGGCCGCTTCCGTGCCTTCACTTGCCATCCAGTCTTGTGCTTCCCTGGCCGTCACCATTCCGTGCTCGACTTCCCTAGTCACCTCCTGTGATGAATTGAGGAGAGGGGGAACGGTCGCATCGCCCTGATCAAGCGGCTGGGTCAAATGTTGTATATATTCTTTGAGACGTTTGACCTCCTTTTTATATTCTTTCTTCTTGGTCACTTCCTTTTCCAGTCTCGCTTTAATGGTCGAGACGGAATTATCTAACTCTTCTACTTCCTGACCTTTCGAGGTCGGACCAAGGTCAACAGTGGTTATAGCATACTCCTGAGGAGTGATTTCGTCCTGTGGCTTGTCCACTGTAGGCACTGCAATGTGCACGGAACGGTTGCCTGTCTCATTCCTCTGAATGGTGGAGAACTTCTTGGCGGGCTTCTTGACTGCAACCTGCTCTAATCTTGCCAAGAAATCGGCAGTATCATCTTCTTCTTCTTGTTGAGCCTCAGCAGGCACCTGGATTTTCATCCTCTCCAACAGCCAGTCTGGAATGGTCGACTGTTCGATGCCATCCTCTACTTGAACCTCGTCCTCGTTTGGAACATCCACTATCCCTCTGAGGGCGGAAATCATTCCTTCCTCTAAGGCATTATCCTGAGCTTCTAGGTCATTGTCTGAGCCTAAAATTTCTGTGCCTGTTGGTGACGCAGGCTCTTCATCATCTAGTTGAATAGGCTCATCATTTACTTCCTGAGCTGCAAGAGGTTCAAGCATTTCCACCAAGGAGTCGTCTATATTGGCCACAAACTGGTCAATGTTCCTGGATGCTGCTGACCGAGAAGGCTCTCCTTTATGCCTCTTGGAAACAGGTTCAGCACTTGGCATTATTTCTTTTCTTTTCTCTCCAATCCCGACCAAGTCTTGATGGGATGCACCAGCATTAGAGGAATATGATTCTGATTCGCTCAACAGATCATATGTGAGCGTGACTCCTTTCTGTCTTAATTCCTGAACATGATAATCGACCCACCACTGAGAATATTTCGTCACTGGCCTCATCAGGGTGGCTAGGTCTGCGTGCTCTGGCTCTGACCATTTTACTGGAGGGAGAGGTCGGCTTTCCTCAAAGCGAGGCTGGACGTGGTTTCCATCATCTTGGAGCTGATCAGGCACTCGACAGAACTCAATTGTTCTCATGAAATCCAAGGACATCCTGGACCACATCTTCCGTCTGACCTCATATTCATCCGCAGCATTTGCCCAGAAATCCTCCAATTCCATCCTGTGCTTATATTTTCTCCCTTCCACTGTCCGGATATTATGATGTGGGTCATAATTGACCCTGGACTTGTATGCCGTGAAAGGATACCATTGGATCTCTAGTCTTGCACTTTCAGCTGCCTGTGCGGATGGACAGTACTCTAGCATGTTCCCGATGAAGAATGGGAATGTGACGGACGCCTTCTTGGTCGGCCTCTGAATATTCTGGTACTCTTCTAATTGTCTTAAAACCTCGAGCAATATCATCCGATTAGTCGGATAGATAGGCAATTTATAGGGATTTCCAGTAAATCCCTGGATCCTGATATATGTGAATTTAGGGAACTGGATGAACCAAGACCCATATTTGCTGATAAGACTTTTTGCTTCATGGCTCAGCCTTTGGTGCACTCCTCCTTGAAGCTTTCTGGTGATATGCATTAGGAATGCATCATGCACCCTCCTGAAGTGAGTCTTCTCCTTCAATTGGAGCTGAGGATAGCAGTCGTAAGGCTTGAGCTCGTTCTCCCCGTTGCCAATTTTGCCTTTGCAGATCAATCCTGGATACTTGTATGATCTAGCCAACAGGTATATCACATATGAACTCATGTGAAAAGACTTGGTCTCTTCAAGGTTGATCAGTTGCTCATGGAGGTTGTCACTTATCATCCGTGACCAGTTGAACATTTTAACTCCAGAGGTGATCTCATCGATGAAATAGTACATCCAGCTCTCAAAGAAGGCGCCTTGTGGGTTGCCAGCTATTCTGTTAAGCATCAGTACAATATCTCCAAAATCTTCCTTGAAGTCCGTGCGGCGAGGCCTCTTGGGCAACTTCTTGATTGACGGCTTTGGCTTGTCCATCCAAACCTTGTTGACTGTTGTGGCGCACAAATCTGACTTGCTGTCATATAGCATTTTGGCTTCTTCTTTGGTCTTATAGACCGTTCTTGAATGTTCAGGGATGCCAAAGGTCTCCTGGATTGACACTTCGTTCAAGTGTGCCAAGATCCTTCCGTCAGGGGCGATAATCTGTCTTTTCTGAGCATCATAATGGCGAGCACACTCCACCATTAACTCTGCACAATCCATTGCCGGAGGGAATCCAGCTGCTTGGAATATCCCGTTTCTGACCATTCTTCTGGCTATTGCCGTGGGAAGTCCCTTCTGACCGTATACTCTTTTCTTGAATTCGTCAAAATCCACATGTCCGAGGTCAGTGTCCATGACATTCTTCCACTTTGAGATGACCTTAGTCTCCTTCTGAGCACCCTTGTTGGCGAACTTCATTTTCAGCTTCCTGGATAATCCTCCTGCCGTGTCCGTCAACCTGCAGTCATAATATTAACATTAATAAAAAGACTTTTAAAATTATTTAAACCTCGTGCCTTGGATTTGAGAATTTGACTTTCAGCTGTTCACATAATTAATTTGCTGCGAAAAAGCAAGCTGAAAGTGACTTGAATGGAATTGAAAATTTTGCCAGAGCTTCGTCAAGATGACAGTACATGAAAAGATAGCAAATTTAATTGACCAATCACCAAACCTCAGTGAAGGAACGTTAAATGCAAATCAGATTTAAAAATCTGATTTTTTTGAAAAGTGCGCCCCTCTTCAAGAAGAATTCAGCTTTGAATAAATCTCTTTTTCTTTTCCCGCGAAAAATTCCTCAGCATAACACTGCTTCTCTCTCTGGAAAATTCGACTTTGCTTATGGACGAATTAATTGCCTGACAATTTCGAGAAAGATTAAATTTCTCTTCAGCTGTGTGTGAAAAAATGAGTTGTTGAAACTCATTATAATGCTGAGAGATTGAATTCGATTTAGCAACTGCCGTAATCTTTCTCGATCTCGATTTGTTTTTATTTTCCAAACATGCAACTTTCCTTTTATCCTCCGACAAGGATCAGTCTCGAACTTATCTGGACAAATCTTACTGATCTTCAAAAATTCGATTTTTCTTATTTAATGTTTATTTTTTTGATTTTTCGACTTTTAAATGAAACATTAAATATTTTAATTAAATTCATGGTGAATTTAATTTTCTTCTTGCCGGAGTTCATCTCCGCCTGGCGTGCTTTACTTTCGTCCGATTCGTGTCTGGCCATTTTGATTTTGTCCAAGGTATTTTAAGTTTCCAAATAGTTGAAAATTAATATTAAAATATTAAAATATTTTAATTAATTCCAACCCGTTCGTCTTGGACCCATGGCTATCTCGATCTTCCTTCCATTTTTCTTGGCTGAGAGTTTATTTTCCGATTTCGTCCTTAATTTTGTCTAGCCAAACCAAATCTTAAGCCATTCCGTCGAGAATTTCATTGCCAGATCCCTATTTTTCTTTGCCGAGGCGAGATTTTAAGCTTATTTTGCTCTGCCAAAGTCAAATATTTCCTTGCTCAGTCGAATTTTTCTAGGAAAAATCCTTGTCCGAATGTCTTCGTTAGGCGAATTTCCTTGATGTCTGACATATTCTTCCTCCCTTTGGCCAAGGACGACCCTTCCTTTCTCCCTGCCTTGCGCATTTTTCTTGGGTCAAAGTTGACAATTTCTCGACATTTTCTCCATACTTAGGCAAATTTTATCTCTTTTCCTCATCGTGCTAGGCACATTCCGTTTTATTCTTTGCCATATC